>JAKVIS010002683.1:0-21351 GCA_033119425.1 Bufotes viridis | reverse complement strand
AGTTTCACAAAAATCTCCTTTTCTCTAGCAGCAGTCCACCTAAAAGGGAGAGACAATATAGTCGCAGACTTTCTGAGTCGAACTTCGAATCAGGCAAGGAGACTGGTGCCTAAATCAGGAATCATTTTTGCAAATAGCCCAGAGGTTTGGGACTCCTTCTATAGATCTTTTTGCATCCCGTCTCAACAAGAAAACAGACAGATTTTTCTCCCTCAGATATCTGGACAATCCGACAGGGATAGATGCATTGGCACAGAATTGGAGTCAGGAAGAGGGCTACGCCTTCCCTCCTTTCTGCCTCATCCCGCAGGTATTGGGCAAGGTGGCTCTGGAGAAGGCATCCATTATTCTGGTGGCCCCCTTGGCCCAAACGGGCATGGTTTTCGAATCTCCAGAAGCTTCTCCCTACACAATTCCGGTGAGGAGGATCTTCTCTTCAAGGTCCAACCTTGCATCCCAGCCCAGAGGCCCTGAAGCTCACAGCATGGAAGTTGAAAGGAACATCTGGATAAAGAGGGGCATATCTAACAAAGTAATTTCCACCCTCTTGAAAAGTAGAAAAGACTCATGGCTAAGAAATATCTAAAAATTTGGAACATTTTTGTAGTTTTCTGGGGGTTTCCTGACTCCGCTTGAAAGACCGGAAATTCCTAGAATTGCCTTGAATTCTTACAGGCAGGGTTAGAAAGGAATCTTAAGGCCTCCACCTTAAAGGTTCAGGTGGCGGCCCACGTTATTTTTTGACTTTAGGCTGGCTGAGCACCGCTGGGTTAAGAGATTTTTGAATGCGGCATCCAGAGTTCGCCCGATCCTTCGTTCCTTCACGCCCCTTGGGATCTAAATCTAGTTCCTAAATTTTGGTTTATATTTTATTCTCACATGGGTTGCTATCATAGAGGAGGGGAAAACAATAATTGCTTACATGTATTGTTTTTCTCGATACCCATGACGGCACCCCCAAAATTCCTCCCTATAAATAAATATATATATAGATGTATATATATATAAAAAAAAAAAAGATTCTTTCTCTCTATCTCTTCTCAGTGTTGTCTTGGTATCACATCCTCAACGGTAATCAGAAGCACTGGGGTGTGGTGGGGGTGTGTAACTTTTATATCCTCAGGTTTCCTGTCCTGGAGGGGAGGTCCTGGGTCGCATGAGTGCCAGCCATGGGTATCGAGAAAACAAATGCCGGTAAGCGTCAATTTTGACGTAAATTTGTTTTCCTTAGTCCTATCAGCAGCACAAGTGGGGATTTCTCCCTGTGAACAAATAGGACAGCGGAATTTTTGCTGAGACAAAAATTTCCTAGCAAGCAATAATTAAATTAATTAATCAAAACCCCTATAAAGGGCAGCTCGCCCTAGGATCAGTGCTTATATCAAGAACATATAACAACATAAAAGAAGGGGAATTTGTGTAGCTGCTGATAGGACTAAGGAAAACAAATTTACGCCAAAATTGACGCTCCCTTACGTCCTACAGCAGCACAAGTGGGGACTTAGCGAGTAGCCCAACAAATTCTGGGAGGGTACAGTATAGCGCTAGCCCACTTCAGAAAGCAAAATACTTTCATCAGGAAATAAAAAGATATATATGTATACATTTTTTTTTTTTTTTTACGGGAGGGCGGCTGACAACACTGTACGCCCGAACACAGCCCGCTCCGAACGTCTAGAGTCTAGACGGTAGTGTCTAACAAAAGTGCTCTGGGAGCTCCATGAGGCTGCCGCACAGATCTGGTCCAGAGGGACTAGGCTCCTTTCAGCAAAGGAGGTGGATACTGCCCTTGTAGAATGGGCAGTAACAAAGGATGGAGGAGATACCCTCTGAGCGAGAAAAGCTTCGCTGATCGCTTCCTTGACCCATCTACTCAGAGATGGTTTGGAAGCTTTTAGGCCCTTGTTCCGTCCTGCAAAAGATATCAACAGGTGTTCAGTCCTTCTGAAGTCCGCAGTCCTGTCCAGATAGATTTTAAGGCATCTGGCAATGTCCAGCGAGTGAAGAGCTTCTTCTTCAGGAGATGATGGAGCGGGACACAGTACCGGCAAAGAGATGGTCTGATTACGGTTGGCAAACGTTGGGACCTTAGGAGTGAAGGACGGCAGAAATCTCAACAGGACACAGTCCTGGAGAAAGAGGGTATAGGGTTCGCGGCAGCAAGCGCCTGTAACTTCCAATCCTTTTAGCCGATGTTATGGCTAGTAGGAACGTGACCTTCAGGGATAGGAACCTAAGGTGCACCGATTCCAAGGGTTCAAAGGGGGAGAGGATAGCCCCTTAAGAACAACAGATAGATCCCACTCTGGGATCGGCCTCAGGATTCTAGGTTTCAGTCTTTCGGCTCCTTTAAGGAACCTCCTGAGTAGGGGGTCTTGAGAAAGTGATCTGCCTAAAAAGGCAGAAAGAGCACTGGTATGAACTCTGAGTGTTGACGGGCATAGACCCTGTCTAGGCCATCCTGCAGAAACTGTAGAACAGCTGAAAGAGGAGGATCTGAGGGAACTACCTCTTTGACAGCACACCACTGAAGAAATCTCTTCTGAATCCTTGAGTAAACTTTCTTTGTAGACTCCGCACGGGAGTGGGAGATGGTTCTCAAGACCGCCGCAGAAAGCCCACTAGCTTCTAGTAGGGTCCCGTCAATCTCCAGGCTGTCAGACTGAGTCTCCTCAGATCTAGGCATGGACCTGTGTCCTGATACAGCAGGTCCTGCACTGGGGAAGCTTCCAGTAATTGCCCTGACTCATCCTCATGAGCTGGGTGAACCAAGACCTCTTCGGCCAGAAGGGTATTATTGCAATGACCGGGGTCTGGTCTTGCTTGATTTTCATCAATACCCGTGGTATCATGGAAAGTGGAGGGAAGATGTAAGCCAGCCTGAACCTCCAAGGTATGGACAGAGCGTCTATCGCCACAGGGTTGTCCTCTTTGTAAAGGGAGCAGAACTTGTCCACCTTCGCGTTCATCCGGGTAGCCATCAGGTCGATCTCCGGCATGCCCCAACGGAGAGTGATCTGGGAGAAGATGTCCTTGTTCAAGGACCATTCGCCTGGAACTGGCAGACCGCGACTCAGACGATCTGCAACTGTATTGAGATCTCCTCTGATGTGGACTGCGGAAAGGTGAGATAGACAACGCTCTGCCCAAGCGAGAATGAGACCTGCTTCTTGAAGAAGAGGTTGAGATCGCGTACCTCCCTGTCTGTTTATATAGCGACAACTGTCGTATTGTCGGAACGGACTCTCACCGCCTTCCCGCGGATGAGAGGAGCAAAGTGAGAGAGCGCTAGACGCACAGCTCTCAATTCTCTCATGTTGGATGAGAGACTTCTCTCCTGAAGAGTCCAGACACCTTTTACTGGACTGTCTTCCAGATGGGCTCCCCAACCTAGAAGGGAGGCGTCTGTGGTCAACGTGATCCAACGAGGTTGAATCAAGGACCTCCCATCTGATAGGTCCCTCCACCACTTGAGGGAGGACCTGACTGGAGCAGACAGGGAGTGCGTCCTGTCTAACCCCTTGGGGTTGCGATTCCAGACGGTCAACACTTCCTCCTGAAGTGGACGAAGATGCCAAAGGGCCCACGGAACTGCCTCCGTGGACGCTGACATGTGTCCTAACATCTTCATAAGAGTTCTGATGGACACACGGCGAGGTGCCATGAGGAACTGAGCGGCTCTTACGACTCTGTCCTTCCTCTCCGGAGAGAGAGAGAGAGGCATCTTCTGAGAGTCGACCAGGAAGCCCAGAAAGGTTCTGGTAGTGGAAGGCAGAATTTGGGACTTCTCCCAATTTATTAGCCAGCCTAACTGCTGGAGTGTCTGAAGAGCCAGCTGAAGATGGGACTGAAGAACATCTAGAGAAGAGGCTTTTAGGAGCCAATCGTCTAGGTATGGTATGATTTCTAGTCCTTGAAGCCTGAGCTTGGCAACGACCGGAGCCACAACCTTGGTGAAAGTGTGGGCGCGGAAGAGATGCCAAAGGGTAGAACAGCAAACTGATAGTGCTTTACCACACCCTGTATGGAGACCGCAACTCTTAGGAATTTCCGATGCGCTGGATGAATTGGGACGTGGAGATAAGCGTCCTTCAAGTCTATCGTGACCATAAGGTCGCCGGGATTTAAAACAGCGACTACGGAGCGAATGGTCTCCATACTGAAACCGCTTCTTCCTTATGAAGCGATTTAGATAGCGCAGATCTATTATCATGCGCCAGTCTCCGGAAGGCTTTGGGACTAGAAAAATAGGGGAATAAACGCCCCGCCCCTGCTCGTGGGAGGGACTTCCTCCAGGGCTTCTTTCTGTAAGTACTGGAGAACAGAGCCCTCCAGGATCTTCTGCTTGGGATGGGCCAGGAGATGGGTCAGCACGAACTTTTCTCGCGGGGAGAAATAAACTCTATTTTGTAGCCGGAAGTCACTATGTCGAGAACCCACGGATCTGGAATCTCCTGAACCCAGGTTTGATAAAAAACCGAAGACGACCTCCGACTGGAGGAGAAATTAAATTTAGTGCATCGCACAAAGCGGGAAGACAAGGGGGACCAGCAGGAGAGTCAAAGATCCGCTTGCGATCCTTCCCCGGCCACGACCTCTTCCACGCCTGGAGGATTCCTGGCGCCTCTGGGATCTCGACGGACCCCTGGATCTACTGGCCTGGGAGCGGCTTCGAAAAGACTGCTGGGGAGATGCTTCCCTTTTGTCCGCCAGGCACTCCATAATTTTGTCTAGTTCGGAGCCGAAGAGCCTACCAGGCTCGTAGGGAGAGCCACACAAATTAAATTTTGAGGCATTGTCCGCAACCCAGGGACGCAGCCATAAGGGGCGACGGCTCGCAGAGGAAAGGGCCATTCCCTTAGCCGCCAGTTTTACATTCTGCGTGGAGGCATCGCAGAGAAATTCAGACCCTAATAAAAGGGTTTTAAATTGATCCAGGATTTCTGTCCTGGCAACACCAGACTCCAGATCAGACTGGATGCGGAGGATCCGTGCTCGCACAAATTCAGCGACTTCCGAGGAAGCGATGGACACGGACGCAGAGGCCGCCGCCGTATAGCACCTCCTCAAGGTGCACTCAGCCTTGCGGTCCAGGGGATCCTGCAGGTTGGAGCCATCATCAGACGGAACCAGAGTCCGTTTGGACAGTTTGGCAATGGCCATATCAACCTTCCGGCGGCGGGAACCAAAGATCTGCTTCCGACTCCTGGATCGGAAACATCATCTTGAATCTTTTATTCAGGACCGGAGCCTTCTCCGGGTGCTTTCATTCCAGCTGCATCATCCTTTTAAGGTTTTCGTCCACTTTAAAGGCTCTAAGCCCCTAGAGGTGGACGGAGTAGCTCCCCCTGCTCAACCTCACGGTCCCTTGACCGGATAGAGCGCAAAAGACGTTGGGTCTTGTCCGCAGCAAAAGCGACCTACAGATTCTTCCTCAGATGAAGATGATTGGTCGTCGAGGAAGATGACTTCCTCTAACATCGGGAGAGGTCCCGGAGAGTCCTCACGTGGCCGTTTAGAGGCGAGGGCAGACTTGATCTCCAGGATGGAGTTGCCCATAAAGTCCTTCATCCAGCCGAACATATCCGACATCGTGGGCTGGGCCTGAGGTGGTCGGCAGAGAGGGCATTGATTATACTCATAAGAGTCAGGCATGGGTGTCTCACAAGACGCACACGTAAGATGCCTTTGCTTGTGGGAGGATTTCCCACGCTCATTAGGAGAGGCCATTTCTTGAGGGAAAAAAATTCTGGAGACTAGATCACACGACCAGCAACCAGCGGCTCTTCAGTAAGAAAGAGACCTGCTGAGTGTTTGGAGGGGTTTAAATAGGTGTAGCTCCACCTCAGACCCCAACTCCTCCCAGCTTGTGAGGAAAAAACCTTCCCACTTTTTTTTTCCCATATCAAGTTATATTATAATATCACCTACTGCCCTGCTTAAACTTTTAGAAGTTTCTTTATTTTTTTCTTAAAACTCCTGTTACATTTAACAACTGCTCCTAAGCCCTGGAGCAGTACCAGTAGCAGCAGAGCTGCCGAGCTAGAAGGAGGGAGGAGGCCCCGCCCCTGCCCTGACTGCTGTGTACCCCTACTCACCGCCAAAGGGAGCCGGGACGCGATAGCAGGCCGGTGTGGCGGCTAGAACGGGGATTCCCGAGAAGCCGGCGAGTCAGCATTACACCAGAGCGGCCGCCTGACATCCGGACAAAGGTACGGGCGGGAAGAGGAGGGCAGGAGGGAGGGGGAAGAGTAAGCCGACCTAACGCCGTAGTGTTGGAGCATGCCGCTAAGGGCAAAACATTCCATGAAAAAGGCGCCGCACCAGAGCCCCAGGCTCAAGAAAAAAGGTCAGGGACCCACAGGCGCAGGCTCTACAGAGAGCTAAGTAAAACATTTTCCAGTGGGGTACCCCACAATAAACTACCTGCTAGGAATAAACAGCACAAGAGAGAGGACAAAAGTCCTCTAGTCCTGACTGTCCACAGGGACAGAGAAAAAAGCACTGATCCTAGGGCGAGCTGCTCCCTTTATAGGGGGTTTTGATTAATTAATTTAATTATTACTTGCTAGGAGATTTTTGTCTCAGCAAAAATTCCGCTGTCCTATTTGTTCACAGGGGAGAAATCCCCACTTGTGCTGCTGTAGGACGTTACAGGGGGTGATCAAGGATATGGGGGTGGCAGGGGTGATCAGGGAGTTAATATGGGGTGATCATGGGTTAATAAAGGGTTAATAAGTGACGGGGGGTTGGTGTGTGGTGAGTGGTGCACTTACATAGCTGCCGTGTCCTCTGGTGGTCCCAAGCAAAGGGACCACCAGAGCAGCAGGCAACAGGCATATCAGGCGCTGTTTACAAAACAGCGTCCGATATGCGATTTGGAAGCGATTTACTGACATCCACAGCCTGCCAGCGCATGATCAGCGCTGGCAGGCTGTAGACTAAGTTCTTACCTGTCGGGCTGCAGTGAACGTGCACGCACATGCACGCGCGTTCACATGAAATCTCGGGTCTCGCGGGATGACGCCGATGACGTCCCGTGATCGAGACCTGAGAGAACCACCTCCCACATGCCTTTCAGCGTTAGCATGACGGGAGGTGGTTAAAGGGCTTGTCCCACTTCATCAAATGGCATTTATCGTGTAGAGAAAGTTAATACAAGGCAATTACTAATGTATTGTGATTGTCCATATTGTCTCCTTTGCTGGCTCAATTCATGTTTCCATCACAATCTACACTACTCATTTCCATGGTTACAACCACCTCTATCCAGCAGCGGTGGCCGTGCTTGCACACTATAGGAAAAAGCACTGGTCTCTCAGGTGGCCGAGACTGCAAGAGTGCGCATAGGCTAGCGCTTTTTTCTTATAGTGTGGGTGGTCGAAGCCGTGGATACAAGCAGTGTATAATGCAATGAAAAAATTGATCATGGAGGCAATGGGAACAATCTACAATACATTAGTAAGTGCCTTGTATTAACTTTCTCTACATGATGAATGCTATTTGCTGAAGAGAGACATCCCCTTTAACCCTCCAGGACCTTGGACGAGAATGCTCGTCCAAACTTGTGTCTACTTAATGCACTAGGATGAGCATTCTCATCCAAGGGTTAATGCGCTCCCCAACACGCGCTGCCGCGATCAGCAGCAGGGACCCGGCTGTATCCGCCAGCATTGGTGAAAACACCGATGCCGGCGGATTAACCCACTGTATGACCACGGCATACAGGAGGTTTCGTGGCGGTTTTACATCCCCATCGTTTCCCGTGCTGCGATGATGGGGACTCGATAGTGCTATGGCAGCCCCGATGCCCTGAACAGGCATCGGGACTGCCAGTTATGGAAGCCCAGGAGATCCAGCCCCAGGGCTGGGTCTCTTAGGCAGCTACTAGTGTCTTAGGCTGGGTTCAGACTTGAGCGTTTTACAGCGCGTCCCTACGCGCTGTAAAACGCTCAACAGGCGAAAACCCATGTTTTCCTATGGGCATGGTTCTTACCTGAGCGTTTTACCCACGCGTACGAACGCGCTGTAAAACACCCTACGCCCAAAGAAGTACAGGAGCTTCTTTGAGGCGTATTGACGCATGTCCCCCATAGGGATATATAGCGCAAACTGACAGTTCAATACAGCACAATTCATATGTATTGAAACAGGGAACCAAGTCCCATAGTGGGACAAAACATAAAGTGAAAAAAGAAGTTAAAAAAAAAAGTTTTACAAAAAAAATTAAAAGTTTCAAGTAAAAAAAAAAAGCGCCTATTTCCCAAAATAAAGTTAAAAAAAATAGGAAAAAAAAGAAAAGTAGACATATTATGTATCGCCGCGTCCGTAACGACCGGCTCTATAAAAATGTCACATTGCCTAACCCCTCAGGTAAACACAGTCATAAAATAAAATCTGTGTTAAAAAAAAATAAATGAGGAGGAGCCACGCAGAAGGCAGTGTGTTTACCTTATCTAGTCGGCTGAAGTGTTTTCTAATTGCGCTCCTCCCCCACATCAGCGTGTCTGCTCCTCATTACTCCCCCTTCAGTCTCCGACTTGCCTTCTCAAGCACACAGCGGATCTCTTATCTCACCTTTATCTTTACAAAAAAAATGCAGTCTCACAGCGCTAAGAAATCAGATGTCACATAGAGGCTCTGTTCTGTATCTGGCCAGTCCTGCAGGGTCACGTGCAACACGGATTTGTAAGAGCAGCCATTATAGCGTCCTCACTGATTGTCCCCTAGCCTAAATGAGGCATTATAAATAATTAATGGAATTTAAAAGTTTTTTTGTAATAACATATATTTTCAGTATTTTCATTGTTATACTTCCCGGAGAACACCTTTAAGGTGAAAAATGGCTGGGTCCTTAAGGTGTGTGGTAAGGTGCAAGGTACTGTGGTCGACGGGAGGTACGTGTCACCGAGGTTCCTGGCCTCGGTGAGGTAAGAGCCGGATTTTTGGTGTGTCAGCAGCAGCTAGTGCTGCTTGACACCTTGCTATTTAGTTTGGCTGCAAAGCCAATCCAGGCCGGCTCTTACTGGGAGTAGGCAAAGAGTTGGGTGGGTGCCTACTCCCCACGGTCCAGGCCGGGTTTTCCCGGGCCTTTATAACACAGCCAGCAGCTGGGTGTGGAGGAGGTGATTGTCCTGGAGCTGCTGTTAGGCTGTGGAATCACTTGAGAATTGGGAGTGCTGATCCATGCTGTGCTGTGTGGAGTTCTCTGGGCTGGAAGCAAGACCCCAAGCAAGGAGGAGTGCAGACGGCCTGAAAGCCGGAGGTCGATCGCCTTGCGGCTGGACTGACAGCCAGGTGCGAACCTGCACCTAAAGCCTCTCAGGTGACTGGAACCTGTTTTGGACTATTTTGTTTTGCTGCAATTTTTCTGTTCGGTGTAAATTAACACCAAGTGACTGTTTGCTGTGTATTTGCTACAAGTGTGAATTAAACACTGTTTGCTACACTTTCTGGACTACGTTTTGCCTCTATACTGCACCCGCACTGCTATCTACCAGAGCGACTCCCCACAGGTGTTAAGACTAATTCACTGAAAAAGTCTCACCTGAGCAGTAATGTGATATAACACGCAATATTCTTACAGAAAATCTGGAAGGTGAACAGAGGACTCTAATCCGAGTGTGAATTCAGCACTATACAGCCGCCTCAGTGCTGGTAGAAGTGTCTATCGGCTATATTTCACCTATTAAAACAACCACTGTCCTTATGTCTCCCTGGTAAATGGGATATTCTCCAAAGCTTAGATCTGTGAGCAGCTTGTAGATCTAAGCTGCTTAATAAAATAAAGTTTCTGGACCATCAAGAAAGCCTGGTGATTGAAGTATGACAGCGACATGACTTCACTGAAGCCGCCCATAAAATCATTAAAATAGGATGACCGTAGAAATGATGGTTCCAGACCGTGGGCTTTGCTGGATCGGATCACGGGGACTGATTATACAATAAGCACTTTACAAATCCGGTGGTTGCCTGGACCAGTCCAAGAGATTTTGTCCACTAGAGGCCGCTAAAGTCATCTGAATAAATCTCACCACTTATCGCTACGGATTTTACAAGGGTATACGCCACGCAGGGATGTACAATCTTTTTGGTTTGGAGGCCGTATTGTCACATTGCTCTATTTTAACGGGCCACAAAAATAGTCAATTGGTGCTCGTTTAATAGGCCAATGCAAGTGAGCACCAATCAATTTTTCTGAGGCCCCTTGAAATAGAGCAATGTAGATGGAGAGGAATGATCGCTACAACAGTCATTCCTCCCTCATTCAGTTCTGTCTGTGGGCCACATGGGTTGTGTACCCCTGTAAATGGCAGTGTAATTTATGTTTCTGTGTGATTTTCACTGCTTCCACACCAAATCTGCAACAAAATATATGTTACTTGCGAATTTGCCCCAGATAAGAGTGAAATCTGCACTGAAAATCCTCACAAATAAGCTGCGGATCACAAAATCCGCACCACAGCTCTGTAGGCGAGATTTTTAAAATCTCTTTTACTTAGTACTGTAATCCGCTCATAATACGCACGTGTGCATGTACCCTTAAAGAGATCGCATAAAAGGGAAGGTCATTTACCAAATCAATTAAAGAGCGGAAACCAATATGACAGGTATAGGAGGAAATTTATTGTGAGGTAATGTGGCAGTAATATTTTGTCATGCATGGATCTGGATAAATAATATATTAAAGGGGTGCTCTGGAACTGTAATATTAATTCTCTGGCCTTAGGATAAGTAATTCATACCAGATAGAAATCCATGATCAAACACAGTGTGCATAAGGCCCTATCAGTGATTGTGAGCCACAGCCAGTGGAGCCTATACAGTCAGGTATAAGGGAAAGATTTGCACCTGGTCTTGGCTCAAAATCACTTATGGAAAGCCCTAAGGGTCCATTCACACGTCCGCATTTATTCTTGTCTGCAGCTGCGAACAAGAATAGGCTGCTCTATGGGGGTGCTGGCCGGGTGTGTTGCGGATCCGCAACACACCACGGACGTAGAATAGACCCTAAGGCTACATGTAGACGACATGTGATCTACATTTTTTTTTAACGGCCATCACACATCTGTTTTAAGACCAATAGTCTATGGGGTTATTCACACGGCAGTTTTTTTGACTGTCAGTGAAAAACGGACGTAAAAAATAGAACATGTTCTATCTTGTCAGTTTTTCACTGACAGACTGCCCCCATATAATTGAATGGGTCAATTTTTAACGTCCTTCTCTCAGGCATCAGTGAAATAAACATCCGGTAAAATGTCAGTTTTTAACAGATTTTTTCACTATCGTGTGCATGAAGCCTAACAATGATAGCCTAAGCCCTGATGTGTGAGGCCACATTCCCAGCACCCTCCTTGCTGAGCTGTTTGAATGGGCTGTTGTGCTCTATAACAGCACAGCTCCTTACACTGGGTAGTGGCCATAAATGGTACTACAACTCTGCTCCTACTCACTAAAGGGATTATGTCACAAAACATATTCTACATTTTCAACCAACAAATATTTTTGTGATTGCATATATTTCAAAATTTAGTATAGCCAGTGACCTATTCAGTATTCTGTATCTGTATACCGCCACCTGCTGTTTGTGCTTTTCTTTATTTTTCCGTCCATCTAACTGAGCTGGTTGAACATGCTCAGTTTAACTCTTCAGCTGCCACCAGACATATGTTCTGTTAGAAGCTGTGGCAGTTACAGGGAGAGAGCTGCAGGAGAAAGGACACACCCTGTGAGTTGCCAGGTTGAAAAGAATCTAGCAGAGCAATTGGATCAATGAATGGGCAGATCTGTGGATCCATGTGTGGTACAGGGCTGGTTCTAGCTTTGTTAGGGCACATTCAGACGGACCGTATACACCTGTTCTGTAATTTTGCGGAACTAGTGTGGACCCGTTAATTTCAATGGGGCCCCAAAAGATGTGGACAACACACAGTGAGCTATCCGCATCCGTGCTTCCATTCTGCAGCTCTGCTGAAAAGATAGAGCATGTCCTATTCTTGTCCGCAAGAATAGGCATTTTTTATTATGGTTGTGGCCATGTGCGGTCCGCAAATTGCAGAACACACACGGCCGTAATCTGTGTTTTGTGGATCCGCAAAACACTACAGCCATCTGAATGAGGCCTTAGAAAGAGATTGTCATTTACTATATGATGTCTGATTTTCATTTTTTACATCAATCATGGCCTGGCCCCTTTAAAGGGCTTCTCCGGGAATAATTAAAAATAACCAGATAATAATCTGTCCTACATTGTGACTAAGATGGGTATCCTCCACTTGCACAGCTGATTAGGGCGTCCAAGTCACATTCTAGGATGGGTTGTTTGCAGCCATTTTTATTCATTCCCATGAAACCCCTTTAAGTCGGGATTACGTTAAACCCATGCAATACAGATGCATGGAGCAGGCTGACAAGGAAGACTGACCATTCATCTGGAGTTGGTGGTATCTCTGGAGCATGAGACCCCATTCATTCTCTAGTGCGCTAGATGAGCTAAAAATATGGCTGTCAGAGCGTGAGGAACCAAAACACTTTCAACTAAGAGCCACGTATTATTGGCACTAAAGCGAATCGTTTTACTGTACTTTAAAGCCGAGCTGTGGTAGATTTGACTCATGTTAATAAATGCAAATATGCAGAGAACTAGGTTCCCTTTGTGCATTAATCTATACCAAATGTTATAGCAAACATTTATAGAAAACTAAATTGAAAACAAACTTTCATTTATGGTGTGGTAATTTTCATTTTCTTAGCGCTAGTTATATTTAGCTCTCATATAAACTGCGCTTTAGGCTTCACATCTGTTTAATCAGGGCCTCAAATGCCTATTATTATTATTAGCGCCAATGAGTCGATAGCAGCTCATGGCGACCATATGAAAAGTGTTTTCCACGAAGGTCTTGTTGGGGTCTTCTGGCTTCTCAGTGGTGTATTCCTGATTTAAGTGATTGCAGCCAGCTAGTTCCCTTTTGCTTTCCATTTTTCTTTTAAAATGAATATCTCCATAATGAGATTCAGTCTCAGACTGGTCACTGCTGCTCCAAGGTTGAGGGTCTTCTGGTTTGCCATCTATGGTGGTCTCAAAAGTCACCCACATCAAAGTTCAAAGTCATCAATAGCATTCCTGTTTTTACTTATTATTATTATTATTTTACTTTATATTATATAGTTTCATAGTTATTAGGGCCCCCACACCCCAATAGATTGGCCCACTTGGTTCGGGTTACTCCCCCCTATGCTGGAGAGGATGCGTGTCAGATTTCTGCATGCAGTTTTGGAAGCCGAAACAAGAAGTGAAATTAAAAAAGTAGTGTTTGTTCTTTATACTTACCCTCATTTTATGATCCCCTGCTGATTTGGTCTTCCAAAACTGCATCAGGAAACCTGACTGTGTGGCCGTACCCTTAGATCTTCAGCTAACGTTTCTTCAGCTGATGTTTTTACCGCAAAAATAAAAAGGCACCCTTAAAGACGTTCTCCAGGACTAGAAAATTGAAGGCCTATTCTTAGAATAGCCCATCAAATCAGATTGGCCGGGGTACCCAGACTGGATCTCATCCAATCAGCTGGTTGAATGAGACATGGAACACCAGTGATCACCGCATCCCACTGGCAACTTTGTACTTTTATGGGGGGTTCCGGAGAGATAACTGCAAGGTTGCCTTTACACACAGGAGATTTCGTTGCATAAATGTCTGCAAATGAAAATCAGGTCCATTTTTTTTAAATGGGGATTGCAGACATCCACGTGCCACCAAAACGACTCCATTCAGATTAATGGAACTCATTTTCAGTTGTAATGGCCCCTAACACTCCTTTGCTCCATCCTCTGCAAGCAGGGTGCTTGTTCTTCTCATCTCAGTATGGCGCAGTCCTCCACCCTGAATCTTGCTCCAAGCTCTGTAGGAACAGAGGAGGCCCTTTGCCAGGGGTCAAATTGGGAAACAGCTCATTACACAATCTCATCATCACACTATTAAATGTTATTCACATATCAGTATGTCAGGTCTGTGTGCTGTGCTCTCCATGAACATCACACGGATCCTTCTTCAGGCCTTCAGACGATGAATCATGACAAAAGCATGGTAAACTAATTGCTGTGGTGAAGATGGTCTGTTGAACAAAAACATTTGCTTCCTATAACCTAATTTGCTCCTTCAAAGATGAGAAACCAATAAAAAATTTATTAAACACAAGTTTTAGGGGAGATTTATCATCTGCCCATGGGACATTAATGGCTTCAAAAATTTGCAAACCCCTTACGCCATCCTCGCCAATTTTTGAAAAGGTGTGTCAAGGAAGGGGATAGAGCCAGCTTTCTGACGCAAATGAAGACAGATTACATTTTGGCACACGTAAAATGCTGGTCATTAATAAATCTTCCCCTTAGTGTGCAAAAGTTTCAATTATCGAGATATATCGGAAAGCTTTAGGTTTTGTATGCCTTTTTCTTTTATATGGATAACATATGCAACTGCATATGTCAGGTGTGCACATTCAGCTTATACATTGGAAGATTTTCCCAGCATACGTGCCAAGAGCAAGCATTTACTATAATGTTAACAGAGTCATAGCAATGTAAATTGCAAACCTCTCTTCATTATTAATTTCAAAGAAAGAGGAAGGTAGTGAGAAGATAGAAAAGCTATAAAATATGGACATGCCATAAATAAATTAAAGTGGTAGGGAGTAATAATGCAGTAGTACGATTTCATCCCAGTTGCTTAGAACCTTTTGTTTAACCTTGGCTCCGGTTGTCTGTGAGAGTTCTCATTACTCCAGGTCATGGTATATCAGTAGAAATACTGTAAGTCAGAGCAACTGGACTTGTATTTTTTTCTTAAAGACGTTTTGTCAGTCATTCGCCTGGCTTTCTCAATTAGAATTGATACTATGCAGCATACAACTGGATTCCATGGTAAAGGAACCTTGAGCTAAGCTCATTCTACAAAGGGCCCAGCAAGAAGCTGATGCCCTAAAGCATAACATCAATAGACTAGAAGTGAGCTTGAATTCATAGTTTCACAGTGGAATATGAAAAAGGTTGGTGGAATTTACAGAACTAGCTCAGCACACCAAGGGCAAGGAGAGACAACAGCAGCCATACAGATGAAACATTGAGCTGGAAACAAAGGGATGTAGCTGGGACATGCCAAAGCCAAAGAAAGCGGGTAAAGAACTTGTCAGATAGGGTTCTTGCCCAGCTGGAGACTTAACGAATGGCCCCAATATCATCCCAGTGGTGGATATTATCTTAGCCACAGAAGCATTCATCCATAACTACACAAAAAGAAAGGCTATTGCAGCCCTTAAGAAAGATCCAAACATCACCATCCTGCCCACTGATAAAGGAAGATGAAGTTCTTAATACATCTGACTACTATGCCAAGGTCACCAAACTTCTGAGTGCTAACAAAATATATCTAGTCCTAAGAAAGGACCTAACCAGCAAAGGTAATAGAACTCTTACAACAGCTGTAAAAGGACCAAGCTATGGATTGGGTCATGTAGCATCCAGGGGCATAGCTAAAGGCTCATGGCCCTGGTGTAAGGGTTCAGCTTGGGCCCCGCTTCCCTCAGTGCCTTTGTCCTGCCTGAGGCAAAAAGTGAAAAGGCAAGAGCAACCCCCCGTTATGTGGCACAAGTGTCTTTGGGCCCCCTCAGGCTCCTGGGCCCGGTAGCGACTGCTACCTCTGCACCCCCTATAGCTACGCCCCAGGTAGCATCCTTTCTACCCTCGAGAGGCCCCTCCTTATATATATGGACTTCCTAAGATACACAAGAAAGGGACCCCTCTCAGACCTATTGTCAGTAGCATGAACTAGGTGACCTAAAACACAGCTAAACACTCTGTCAACATCCTGACCCCTCTGGTTGGATATACAGAGCACCACATCCATAACTCCTACTTCACATTTAAAGTCCAAGGCTTGATACTGGGTACAGAAGAAACAATGGTGTGCTATGATGTTACATCCCCAGAAGAACACATTGGATTTCTTGGACTCCTTGGTAACAATCGGAGAGGCAGGAAGGCTGGAAACTGGAGGAGTCTACAGGAAATTTACACATACAGACCAGTACTTGCTGTTTAAATCCCACCATCCTCTGGATCACAAACTGATCAGTTCCTATTAAATTGGTTGCTTCTCTTTTCCAGCTGTGGTGGCCAGAAATAACAAGTGATCTGATCTTGGACCGCCCTGACAGTTTTAACTCTTACTGGGCTTTTAAAGATTTCAACCAGCACAGAGGCTATGACAAGGGAAATTGAGCACCTCAAAGGAGCCCTTAAAACTTGCAGGTATCCAGACTAGACTTTTGTCAAAAACTGAGAAAAGAACGGCAAGATTGGCAGTGAAGGTTTAAAGCTGGGCAGACGGAAGAACTTGGTTCTTCCATACATAGCTGTGGTATCTGAAAACCTCAGAACTGCGTACCTACATCTTAAAGAGGTTTTCCCTCTCAGACAATGAGACACGCAACTATCTTTAGAACAGAGCCCATAAAGTGAAGAAGGGTGCACTGTGCATGTGCAGCTGCCCTCTATTAATTTCTATGGGGCTGCTGAATATAGCCGAGCACTTGGCTATTTCCGTCTTCCCCATAAAAGTTAATGAAAGCGGTGACTGTGCAAAGGCAGTGCGCTCCCATTCATTTCTATGGGGATTCGGAAAATATTGGCACACTGCTTGGCTATTTTCGGCGGGCCATTAGGAATATATCGTGGTGCACTGCCGGCCACCACTTTGCCGGCATCATTTACAGGTGCGATTTCAATATAGGTGTGGGTCCCAAAGGACTAATATGCCCCCATTGTCTGAGATGGGAGTACCCCTTTAAGGACAAAGGAAACTCGTTTGATCACAGTAAGGTTTGCATCCTATACACAGAGGGGACTGGTTCAAAAGAGGTGTGAAAGAAGTATTTATATTAAGTTGGAGAAACCAAACTTGAATAGAAGTGGAGGGGGTGACATCTATTGTCTGCCACTTACAACGCTGTTCTAACACCTCTCCTGAGGCAGTTAAACAACACCTAATAGCTTCAGTCATGCAAATTCAATCAATACCTTACCTCCATAACTGAAGCACAAGTACCCATTATTTATTACTGGAGAATTCTCGCACCAGCCATTCTAATTGAGAAAGTCATTCAGATGACTATATAGAAGTCTTGTGTGGGATGTGCAGTGTTTGGGTAGGAAAAGTCTCCTTCAGATTTTGACTCCAGAGGCCTTTAGTTATGCCACTGCTATTTCACACAGGAAAACATATTTTAGCAGTGCTTATCCTACTCAGAAGTCAGTTTCTATTATTAGTACATTTTGTGGTCAGAAGCAAGAAAAATAAATTTTTTTTTTTAAACCCTCCATTCCAGCTGTGCTGGTCAGAAATGAGAAGTGATCTGATCTTGGGCTGCCCTGCCAGTTTTGACTCTTACAGGGTTTCCCTCAAACAGCTGCCGAAGCAAAAAGCCAAGTCTAGACAATGTCATTTTTATGTATGAGTGTGTCTACGTGAACGAACATCTGTGCATGTTACACTGTGCTGTCTACAAGAACCTGTCTGCTCCGTCCACAGACTTGTTGTGTTCACTGGCTCCGTTCTGATAATGGTTTACAGTCTGAGACAATCGCTCAGACAATTATCAAATTCCTTTCCTCATAATAACACATCAGTATTACCCAGAGAAAGGCAATTCTTCACGTTTATGAATGGCAGTGCTACACTTTGAAGCTGCCAGGGAGTATAGGACCCCAAATCATAAACAGGCAGGATAACGTGACACATGGTACGGATTTCCTAATATTTAGCATGAAAAGGGGTTTTAAATAGTTTTGAACTTAATAAGATTTCTGCCTGTAATGTTTGTCCTGTAACTATTTGTGTTACTCTGGTAATGAAGGCAGTAGTACTCGTCATCTCATCATTGTGAACAAAGTCAGATACAAACTTTGCACTTTTAACTGCCCTTAGGCTGGAGCAGGTTACAATTAGAAGCAATACCAAAGGCCCCCATACACATTAGGCTACTATAGGCACTAAGGGGGCATAACTACTGTTTAGGGAAGGGGCAGATTGGGAATTTAAAGTGACCCTAAGTTTTAGGAGGGCCCAGATTGACACAAGGTGGGGCCTACACAAGTGGGCAGGGTCAACCACAACTTTTTATTTGGCTCAGTGCAGCACAATATACTGCCCAAGTGGAACCAAATACCTCCCTAGAAGCTGACCCTTTTTGGTGGTCAGTGCCAACTGCCACGTCTTGTTCTTCTCCTCCTCCACACTCTGTGGTGCTTGCTTCAGGCTGGGTTCACACTTGAGCGTATTTGATACACGCGCTTTACGCACGTTTTTGTCGCGCGTATTACAGCACTTTTTTGGAAATAGGAAACGTAGCGTCAGTGCGTGCGTTTGTGTGATTGACCACTGTGGCGCCAATCACAATACGCTGACGATACGCCCCAAAGAAGCTCCTGCACTTCTTTGGACGTACGGGCGTTTACAGCGCGCTCGACGCGCTGTAAAACGCTCAGGTGAGAACCATGCCCATAGGGAAACATGAGTTTTCGCCTGTTGAGCGTTTTTACAGCGCGTAGGAACGCGCTGTAAAACGCTCAAGTCTGAACCCAGCCTCACTGTCTCCTAACTAGAGAGGTTGTCCAGGTTCAGAGCTGAACCCAGACACACCCACATTTTCACCCAGGCAGCCCCCTGATGTTAGGGCAAAGGAGAGCGCTCTGATGCGAACTGCTGGAGCGGAGGCTTCTGCCCAGCAGTGTTCCCGGTGACGTCACCGGCTCTGATGGAGTGGGCTTTAGTGCTGCACTAACCGTTTTACGTCACCGGGCTCAGCTGCTGGGCAGAAGCCTCTGTCTAGCAGTCCTTATGGCGAGCCCGGTACCCCACAGAACTCCATTAAACGCCTTTGCCCTGCGCAATTCACCTTTTCATTTGTTTCAAACTGCCATTAGGCCTAGACAATAGTGCTGCAAGCATTAATAATGCCCCCGTATTAATAATATTATGTATTGTATTTTACCTCCAGTAATAATAATGCCCCCTACAGTACCCCTATAATTTCCCCAGTAATAATAATGCCCCCAATAGTAGTGCCAGAACCAATAATAATGCTCCCACAATGTGTGCAAGCACGGCTACCGCAGATGGATTACAGGCTGGTCGTAACCATAAAAACGAGCAGTGTTATAATGTATAAAAGACTTTTGGAAGATGGCCTGGTGTCAAGAAGTGCTGCAAAGAAGCCACTTCTCTCCCAAAAAAACACCAGGGACAGATTGATCTTCTGCAGAAAGTATGTTGAATGGACTGTTGAGGACTGGGGTAAAGTCATATTCTCCGATGAAGCCTCTTTCCGATTGTTTGGGGCATCTGGAAAAAGGCTTGTCCGGAGAAGAAAAGGTGAGCGCTACCATCAGTCCTGTGTCATGCCAACAGTAAAGCATCCTGAGACCATTCATGTGTGGGGTTGCTTCTCATCCAAGGGAGTGGGCTCACTCACAATTTTGCCCAAAAACACAGCCATGAATAAAGAATGGTAGCAAAACACCCTCCAACAGCAACTTCTTCCAACAATCCAACAACAGTTTGGTGAAGAACAATGTATTTTCCAGCACAATGGAGCCCCGTGCCATAAGGCAAAAGTGATAACTAAGTGGCTCGGGGACAAAAACATTGACATTTTGGGTCCATGTCCTGGAAACCCCCCAGATCTTAATCCCATTGAGAACTTGTGGTCAATCCTCAAGATGCGGGTGGACAAACACCAACCCATTCTTTCATAATCTCTTCTTGGAGTTTGTCAGAATAAGTGGGTTTTTATCAGTCAGGAATTGGCCCAGAAGTTGATTGAGAGCATGCCCAGTCAAATTGCAGAGGTCCTGAAAAAGGATGGCCAACACTGCAAATACTGACTCTTTGCATAAATGTCATGTAATTGTCGATAAAAGCCTTTGAAACGTATGAAGTGCGTGTAATTATATTTCACTACATCACAGAAACAACTGAAACAAAGATCTAAAAACAGTTTAGCAGCAAACTTTGTGAAAACTAATATTTGTGACATTCTCAAACCTTTTGGCCACGACTGTACATAATAAACATAATAAATTGTCACATACCGCGTCCACAGCCAAGCTAACTCCGGCGCAACCACCTCCAGTTGCTACTGGTAACACAGGCACCTGCCGGAAAGAGCCTGTCCGTGTAACACGGCCATAACAATATATGGGTGCTCAGAATCAATCAAAGCATTAACTCTCCACACCCTCTACTTGCTGCCACCAGGTTCGTAAAAAGAACCACATTAAGGGCTCATGCACACGACCGTATTTTCTTTCCATTTTTGCGCGGCCCGTATGCGTAACTATTCACTTCAATGGAACTGTAGAAAATACGGAAGTTACTCCGTGTGCATTCCGTTTATGTTTGTCCGCATGGCCGTTCCGCAAAAAAGTAGTGCATGTTGCGGATCCATACTGTAGAAATGCTATGCCCAGTCTATATTTGTCATGTGTTTGGTGATTAATAAGTTACTTTCCATTTCCAATCTGCAAAAACGGATCGCATGCGGAAACCATACAGATATGTTTTGTGGAATAACGGAACGGAAGAGGACTTAAATCAGAGGTAAAAAAAATCTCAGATGCGGAACAACGGATCCGGGAAAAACGGACCGCAAAACAACAACGGTCATGTGCATGAGCCCTAAACCTGAGGATCAGGAATTTTCATACTTTAATTGTCAATCTACCGTCCATTAAGCATCAACTTGCTCTTTGCCGATCGATATCTTATCGATCGCCTATGACCTATTGCACTGAAACACTTGGTTTCTATGCCAAAAGACTTATTTGTCACTTTCCTGGACACAATAATCTCTTCTCAGATGACCCACATCTGATTGTATATGTATGGGGACTGTCCAATCGTCATACAATTAAATCTTAACCATAACACTAGACTATACCAATTCTCTCCTGAAGGAAGTTGGATTCTCAAGCTGTTAATATTTCAGAGCGAAAGGAAACAGACATTTGAAAAGAAATAGTTTTTTTTTAATGGAACAAAGTAAGTTATAACAAAATCGTTTCCAAAGATTTACAGAAAAATGGAAGACAAGACATAGGGCATGAAATGTAAACAAAAGGGGTTTAACATTGAAAAAATACCTTTCCTAAATGAGTATTATCTAGGCTTTATATCTTAGGTTCTGTCTAGGCACACATTGGGTATCGCTGTCAGTGCCGTGACAACACAGCTCTCTATTCTGCTGCTCTCTCTGAACTCACTACCACAAAATGGACTCCTGCCTCCAGTTTATATA
>JAKVIS010002682.1:0-21014 GCA_033119425.1 Bufotes viridis | reverse complement strand
CCTTCAGATTCCAAACTTTTGCATAGAGTACAAACCTCAAAAGATAACAAAGCATATCCATATCTAAATCCGCTGTTGAGACGAAACTGATTATTTTCTCATGAATTTGTCAGTGCAGAAGAATTACGGTACTTGTGAATCATCTCTTAAATGTTTCTCCTTATTTGTAACCACTTTTAAACTACTCTATGATTAACCCTTAAATACAGTGATTACTAGTTGATAGTGGCAGTGTATTCATTGGCAATCTGTCTAGACTCCATCTTGGAACCGTTACGCATAAGCTCACCTTAATTTGAAAGGTTGCGAATGAAAGTTTGGCAAACAATGCAAAGTTGTTGATTTAAGACTATACTTTCAGGGATCATTTCTATAGGCTTTGAAGGGAGAAATGTGCTTGAAAGTGTCTGAGCTCACTCTCCACGATGATGAGTTTTAGGCTTTCTTCTGAGCATGACAAGCAGTTGATGACTCTGTCTTTATGCAGTGGTTGTCTGCTTTTGATGACTGTTCTTCTTTGTAAGAAGATGGAGAAGAAAGCTCTTTTCAGAGTGGTTATAATCAGTTAAAGAACAAGAAATCCATGATTAGGAAAGGGTTTCTAAAACCTGATTAGTATGCTGTAAATCAAATTTTTTAACATGATTGATTTTTCTAATGTTTATTTGTCTCGCACTTTCTTTGCATCAATCGGAAAAAAATTCAAAGCAGACTAAAAGTTTTAGTCTAAGAAGATTTGTAAAAGTCTGGCAAACACTAATGTGTAAACTTTGCCGGTAACATTAAATTAAGGGATTTCTAGCTATCATATAACCGATGAAAGTTTTAGTTAAGAGAATCAGAAAAGTATTTAAAATTCTACATTAGGGCAGATTCGCATATACCGTTATTAAATGCCATGGAAAATAAGTGCCCCAAAATGCACCTATAGCACAGTCGCATTTGACCCCGACTCGCCTCAGATTTCCCACTTGGCAGTGGGTAAAACCTCTGAAAACATGGCAAATCCGAATAAAAATATACTGCAAGACATAAGAATGTTGCAGTGGATTTATACATGGAGTTATTTGACAGTATTTTTGAATCCACTCTCACATTTTGCTTCATAAACCGATTGTTCACTATTTGAACTTACTACACAAATCAAGCCTTGAAATAGAGGCATAAACTGTGCTTACATTTGGACTAATTCAAAAACCTCAGTGCTAGTTCCCACCTTCCAGATTCCAAACTTTGCATAGAGTGTAACTTCCAAAGTGAATGTCGTTACATCCATACCCAATCCTGTTAGAGCTCAAACGATTACTTTCTGTTGAATTGTCGCAGAAGAATTACATGGTACTGTGAACCATCTCTAAAATGCCCTCCTGGTTCAACTGTTTTTAAAACCACTCTAGATAACCCCAACACATAGATTATATATATTGATAGGTAGGCTCCACATAATCTGTCTAGACTCATCTTGGAACTATACCAGCCTACCCACTTAAAGGCGAACAGTTTAAAAGAATGCAAAGTTGTTGATTTGTAGACTATACTTAGTGACCTCAAAGGCTCACGAGCATTAAGAAAGTGTCTGTTTCACTCCACGCATGATGAGTTTTGTAAATTCTTCTATACATGAAAGAGGTTATGATCTGCTGTTTGAAAAGTTTGTTCATGTTTGATGACTGTCTTTCTTTAAGAAGATAGAAAAGAGAAAGCCTGAGTGGTTAAAATCAGTTAAAGAAAACACAATCACACAGTGAGGCATGTTTTAAACTTGATTAGACATGAAACAATGCCAACATGATCATTCAACAAACATTTTGTCTGATTTTCTTTTTGTACCCAACTATGGGATCTAGTTAAGATCAAAGCCTTAGTCTGAAGAAGATTTTGTAAAAGTCTACAAACAATTAATGTGTAAACTTGGTCAAGATTAAATTATGATTGAAGCATTTATAACTTTCCAAGGAAAGCCTCAGCTGAACCCAGTATTTAAAATTAGTATTAAAGGATCTATGGCACCCATAAACGCCAAAAATAAGCCCAAATGCTACTAGATATGAGCTAGATTTAACCCCCACTTGGCTGATTTGTACTTTGGTAGGTAAAACTTGAAAGGAAAATAAAATCTGGTACAAAACATGCCTACATTATAAGAATATATCTACATGTTGTTGATAAATATTGAACTACTCTGCCTGCTTCGATAAACCATCAACAGTCTGTCTCATTTGATCCATTACATGTCTAAGCCTTACAAACAGGAATAAAATGTGTTTACATTTCTAACAGAATTAAATCCTTATGCTGTTCACCCGGGCTTAGATTCAAACTTGGGAGAGAAGAACCTCAAAAGATAAACATATCCATCAAACCATTGCTGTAGATTAATGATACACCTTTCTTGACCTACTGCTTAAAAGAACTGCTGTCACCATATCACCTAATATTTTCAGATTTAACTGATGAACTATCAAGATAACCTTTAAAATAAGATTAGCATTGATAGGTGGTAAAGTTCATCAAGGCAACTATTCAGATCTTCTATCTGCAAACCCAATGATGGCCAATTGAACAGCAAAAGTTAAAATGATTTAAGAATTAGCAGGCCTTCAGCATCCGCCTGAAGGCTTAGTAGAAATGTGCCAAAGGTCTGATTACCCACGAAGCGATGTGAGTTTTAGGGTCTTCATTTATGAAAGCAGTTGTTGAGACTGCTTTGCGGTGTTATCTGACACCTGCCTTCTTGGAAGATGGAGAAGTTCTTCCTCTGAGCGGTTACAATCAAATAAAGAAACAAGAACCAATGACAGTGGCAGTTTTTAAAGTCTGATTATCAGCAAGCTGAAGCCAAATTTTTTTACATGATTGATTTTTCCATCGCCATTGTATTCTACTTTCTTTCTTTTGTATCAATCGGAAAAATCTAAAGCAGACTAAAAAGTTTTAGTCTAATAATGATTTGTAAAAGTCTACAGTATTATAAAACTTAATGCAACATCAGCCTTATGACTTTAACATTATATAAATCAAGAAATAGTTAGAACCAAAAAAATAACTATCGAAAGATCCCAGAATACATTGAAACGCCATAAAGAAAAAGTCTTAAACCATGTTAATGAATTATCCCATCTCCCCAGAGACTCCAAATTGTAGTAAAACCTCTGAGTTGCCAGGTGGGTCCGAATAAAGCAACATACCTCCCAAGACAAGAATGTTAAGCTGACTACACAGTTATTGGCATTAATCACTACATTTTATTATAGAACGATTGTTCACCATTTAACCCACTGCTACATTGAGCCCTTAAATAGAGGCAAAGGTAAAATTAGGTTTATATTTTGATCATCCAAAAACCTGCTAATAGTTCACCATTAGATCTTCTAAAACCACATAGTATAGAGCAAACCTCAAAAGATAAAGCAACAAAGATATCCATATCTAAACTGCTGTTGAGACGAACTGATTATTTTTCACAAAGAACTATTAAGTTTAGAATCATGTATTTGAATCCCTAAGGCTCTTCCATATTTGAATCATCTAAACTACTCTATGATTAACCCTAAAAATAAGACATTATAAATATAGCAGTAAAATCCATTACTAGTGTCTGTCTAGATTCATCTGAACCATATGTTTCACTATCCTTGAAATAAGTCACAACAGTTAGTAAACAACAAAAGTTGTTGATCTAAGACTGTACTCAGGTATCCTGTTTCTACAGAGCTAGAGAAATAAGAAAGTATTCAGCTTCACTTCCAATGATGATGAAGCCTTAGGCTTTCTCGAGCATGAAAGCAGTTGATGACTTGCTTTATGCAGTGGTTGTCTGCTTTTGATGATCGTTCTCTTGTAAGAGGATGGAGAAGAAAAGCTCTTCAGAGTAGTTATAATCAGTTCAAAGAATCAGAAACCATGACAGGAAAGGGCTTCAAAACCTGATTAGTATGCTGTAGTCAACTTTTAATATGATTGATTTTTCCAGTGTTTATTTGTCTCGCACTTCTTTTTGCATCAATCGAGAAAAATTCGAAAGACTAAAAGCTCCTAGTCTAAGAAGATTTGAAAAGTCTGGCAAACACTGATGTAAACTTTGCCAAAGGAGTTACATTAAATCAAGTGGATTTCTGCTACTGCATGCAACCGGCGGAAAGTTTTGAGCTGAGAGAACCAGAGTATTTAGTAACTTTCAAGACAGGGCAGATTCGCATATACCTGCTATTAAAATGCCAAGGAAACTAGGCACCCCAAAATGCACCTGATAGCACAGTCAGATTTGACCCCATCGCTCACTAGATTTCACTTGGCAGTGGTAAAACCCTGAAAACATGGCAAATCCAATAAAATATACTCGCAAGACATAAGAATGTTGCAGTGGATTTATACATGGAGTTATTTGACAGTATTTTTGAACTAATTTCACTATTTGCTTCATAAACCCATCGCCCAGTCTGTCTATTTGCATCCTGGCCAGCACAATAAAGCTCTAACTGAAGAGGCATAAATTGTGTTTAGCATTTGATTAATCCAAAACCCTATGGGCGGCTAGTTCGCCTTCAGATTCACAAACTTGCATAGAGTGCACAACCTCAAAAAGACAAGTCAAAGCATATCCATCTGTCAAACTGGCCATTGAGACTGAAACCGACTGCTCTTCAGTACGACTCGGTCACGCTATGAAGAATTACGGTAGCCAGGAATCATCTCCAAAGAGTTTTCTCCCTTATTTCAGTAACTACTTTTAAACTACTCTGATGATTAACCCCCTTTAAATACAGGATTACATAGTATTGATAGCGGCAGGTATTCATTCGCAATCTGTCCAGACTCCATCCTGGAACCGTTATTTATAAGCTCACCTTAGTTCGAAATGGTCTATGAATGAAAGCTCTGGCAAACAATGCTAAAGTTGTTGATTTAAGACTATACGTTCAGGATCATTTCATAGGTTTGAAGGAGAAATGTGTTGAAAGTGTCTGAGCCTCACTCTCCACGTGATGAGCTTGAGGCGTTATTTGAGCATGAAAGCAGTTGATGACTCCTGTGTTTATGTAGTGGTTGTCTGCTTTTGATGACTGTTCTCTTTTTAAGAAGATGATAGAAAGTTTCAGAGCGGTTGCAATCTGCCAAAGAACAAGAAATCCATGACAGGAAAGGGTTTCAAAACCTGATTAGTATGCTGTAGTCAAATTTTTAACATGATTGATTTTTCCAATGTTTATTTGTCTCAAGCACTTTCTTTTGCATCAATCGGAAAAAAATTCAAAGCAGACTAAAAGTTTTAGTCTAAGAAGATTTGTAAAGTCTGGCAAACACTAATGTAAACTTTGCCGTGTAACATTAAATTAGGGATTTCTAGCTATCATATAACCGATGAAAGTTTTTAGTTAAGAGAATCAGAAAAAGTATTTAAAATTCTACATTAGGCAGATTCGCATATACCGTTATTAAATGCCATGGAAAATAAGTGCCCCAAAATGCACCTATAGCACAGTCGCATTTGACCCCGACTCGCCTTAGATTTCCCACTTGGCAGTGGGTAAAAACCTCTGAAAACATGGCAAATCCGAATAAAAATATACTCGCAAGACATAAGAATGTTGCAGTGGATTTATACATGGAGTTATTTGACAGTATTTTTGAATCCACTCTCACATTTTGCTTCATAAACCGATTGTTCACTCATTTGAACTTACTACACAAATTAAGCCTTAAATAGAGGCATAAATTGTGTTTACATTTGGATTAATTCAAAACTCTTGCGGCTAGTTCACCTTCAGATTCCAAACTTTGCATAGAGTACAAACCTCAAAAGATAACAAAGCATATCCATATCTAAATCCGCTGTTGAGACGAAACTGATTATTTTTCATGAATTTGTCAGCGCAGAAGAATTACGGTACTTGTGAATCATCTCTTAAATGTTTCTCCTTATTTGTAACTACTTTTAAACTACTCTATGATTAACCCTTAAATACAGGATTACATAGTATTGATAGTGGCAGTGTATTCATTGGCAATCTGTCTAGACTCCATCTTGGAACCGTTACGCATAAGCTCACCTTAATTTGAAAGGTTGCTAATGAAAGTTTGGCAAACAATGCAAAGTTGTTGATTTAAGACTATACTTTCAGGGATCATTTCTATAGGCTTTGAAGGGAGAAATGTGCTTGAAAGTGTCTGAGCTCACTCTCCACGATGATGAGTTTTAGGGCTTTCTTCTGAGCATGAAAGCAGTTGATGACTCTGTTTTATGCAGTGGTTGTCTGCTTTTGATGACTGTTCTCTCTTTTTAAGAAGATGGAGAAGAAAGCTCTTTCAGAGTGGTTATAATCAGTTAAAGAACAAGAAATCCATGACAGGAAAGGGTTTCAAAACCTGATTAGTATGCTGTAGTCAAATTTTTAACATGATTGATTTTTTCTAATGTTTATTTGTCTCGCACTTTCTTTTTGCATCAATCGGAAAAATTCAAAGCAGACTAAAAGTTTTAGTCTAAGAAGATTTGTAAAAGTCTGGCAAACACTAATGTGTAAACTTTGCCGGTAACATTAAATTAAGGGATTTCTAGCTATCATATAACCGATGAAAGTTTTAGTTAAGAGAATCAGAAAAAGTATTTAAAATTCTACATTAGGGCAGATTCGCATATACCGTTATTAAATGCCATGGAAAATAAGTGCCCCAAAATGCACCTATAGCACAGTCGCATTTGACCCCGACTCGCTCTCAGATTTCCCACTTGGCAGTGGGTAAAACCTCTGAAAAACATGGCAACCGAATAAAAATATACTCGCAAGACATAAGAATGTTGCAGTGGATTTATACATGGAGTTATTTGACAGTATTTTTGAATCCACTCTCACATTTTGCTTCATAAAACCGATTGTTCACTCATTTGAACTTACTACACAAATTAAGCCTTAAATAGAGGCATAAATTGTGTTTACATTTGGATTAATTCAAAACTCTTGCGGCTAGTTCACCTTCAGATTCCAAACTTTGCATAGAGTACAAACCTCAAAAGATAACAAAGCATATCCATATCTAAATCCGCTGTTGAGACGAAACTGATTATTTTTCATGAATTTGTCAGCGCAGAAGAATTACGGTACTTGTGAATCATCTCTTAAATGTTTCTCCTTATTTGTAACTACTTTTAAACTACTCTATGATTAACCCTTAAATACAGGATTACATAGTATTGATAGTGGCAGTGTATTCATTGGCAATCTGTCTAGACTCCATCTTGGAACCGTTACGCATAAGCTCACCTTAATTTGAAAGGTTGCGAATGAAAGTTTGGCAAACAATGCAAAGTTGTTGATTTAAGACTATACTTTCAGGGATCATTTCTATAGGCTTTGAAGGGAGAAATGTGCTTGAAAGTGTCTGAGCTCACTCTCCACGATGATGAGTTTTAGGGCTTTCTTCTGAGCATGAAAGCAGTTGATGACTCTGTTTTATGCAGTGGTTGTCTGCTTTGATGACTGTTCTCTCTTTTAAGAAGATGGAGAAGAAAGCTCTTTCAGAGTGGTTATAATCAGTTAAAGAACAAGAAATCCATGACAGGAAAGGGTTTCAAAACCTGATTAGTATGCTGTAGTCAAATTTTTAACATGATTGATTTTTCCAATGTTTATTTGTCTCAGCACTTTCTTTTGCATCAATCGGAAAAAAATTCAAAGCAGACTAAAAAGTTTTAGTCTAAGAAGATTTGTAAAAGTCTGGCAAACACTAATGTGTAAACTTTGCCGGTAACATTAAATTAAGGGATTCCTAGCTATCATATAACCGATGAAAGTTTTAGTTAAGAGAATCAGAAAAAGTATTTAAAATTCTACATTAGGCAGATTCGCATATACCGTTATTAAATGCCATGGAAAATAAGTGCCCCAAAGTGCACCTATAGCACAGTCGCATTTGACCTCGACTCGCCCCAGATTTCCCACTTGGCAGTGGGTAAAACCTCTGAAAAACATGGCAAACCGAATAAAAATATACTGCAAGACATAAGAATGTTGCAGTGGATTTATACATGGAGTTATTTGACAGTATTTTTGAATCCACTCTCACATTTTGCTTCATAAAACCGATTGTTCACTATTTGAACTTACTACACAAATTAAGCCTTAAATAGAGGCATAAATTGTGTTTACATTTGGATTAATTCAAAACTCTTGCGGCTAGTTCACCTTTCAGATTCCAAACTTTGCATAGAGTACAAACCTCAAAAGATAACAAAGCATATCCATATCTAAATCCGCTGTTGAGACGAAACTGATTATTTTTCATGAATTTGTCAGCGCAGAAGAATTACGGTACTTGTGAATCATCTCTAAATGTTTCTCCTTATTTGTAACTACTTTTAAACTACTCTATGATTAACCCTTAAATACAGGATTACATAGTATTGATAGTGGCAGTGTATTCATTGGCAATCTGTCTAGACTCCATCTTGGAACCGTTACGCATAAGCTCACCTTAATTTGAAAGGTTGCGAATGAAAGTTTGGCAAACAATGCAAAGTTGTTGATTTAAGACTATACTTTCAGGGATCATTTCTATAGGCTTTGAAGGGAGAAATGTGCTTGAAAGTGTCTGAGCTCACTCTCCACGATGATGAGTTTTAGGCTTTCTTCTGAGCATGAAAGCAGTTGATGACTCTGTTTTATGCAGTGGTTGTCTGCTTTTGATGACTGTTCTCTTCTTTTAAGAAGATGGAGAAGAAAGCTCTTTCAGAGTGGTTATAATCAGTTAAAGAACAAGAAATCCATGACAGGAAAGGGTTTCAAAACCTGATTAGTATGCTGTAGTCAAATTTTTAACATGATTGATTTTTCCAATGTTTATTTGTCTCGCACTTTCTTTTTGCATCAATCGGAAAAAAATTCAAAGCAGACTAAAAAGTTTTAGTCTAAGAAGATTTGTAAAAGTCTGGCAAACACTAATGTGTAAACTTTGCCGGTAACATTAAATTAAGGGATTTCTAGCTATCATATAACCGATGAAAGTTTTAGTTAAGAGAATCAGAAAAAGTATTTAAAATTCTACATTAGGGCAGATTCAAGCATATACCGTTATTAAATGCCATGGAAAATAAGTGCCCCAAAATGCACCTATAGCACAGTCGCATTTGACCCCGACTCGCCCCAGATTTCCCACTTGGCAGTGGGTAAAACCTCTGAAAAACATGGCAAATCCGAATAAAAATATACTCGCAAGACATAAGAATGTTGCAGTGGATTTATACATGGAGTTATTTGACAGTATTTTTGAATCCACTCTCACATTTTGCTTCATAAACCGATTGTTCACTCATTTGAACTTACTACACAAATTAAGCCTTAAATAGAGGCATAAATTGTGTTTACATTTGGATTAATTCAAAACTCTTGCGGCTAGTTCACCTTCAGATTCCAAACTTTGCATAGAGTACAAACCTCAAAAGATAACAAAGCATATCCATATCTAAATCCGCTGTTGAGACGAAACTGATTATTTTTCATGAATTTGTCAGCGCAGAAGAATTACGGTACTTGTGAATCATCTCTAAATGTTTCTCCTTATTTGTAACTACTTTTAAACTACTCTATGATTAACCCTTAAATACAGGATTACATAGTATTGATAGTGGCAGTGTATTCATTGGCAATCTGTCTAGACTCCATCTTGGAACCGTTACGCATAAGCTCACCTTAATTTGAAAGGTTGCGAATGAAAGTTTGGCAAACAATGCAAAGTTGTTGATTTAAGACTATACTTTCAGGGATCATTTCTATAGGCTTTGAAGGGAGAAATGTGCTTGAAAGTGTCTGAGCTCACTCTCCACGATGATGAGTTTTAGGGCTTTCTTCTGAGCATGAAAGCAGTTGATGACTCTGTTTTATGCAGTGGTTGTCTGCTTTTGATGACTGTTCTCTCTTTTAAGAAGATGGAGAAGAAAGCTCTTTCAGAGTGGTTATAATCAGTTAAAGAACAAGAAATCCATGACAGGAAAGGGTTTCAAAACCTGATTAGTATGCTGTAGTCAAATTTTTAACATGATTGATTTTTCTAATGTTTATTTGTCTCGCACTTTCTTTTTGCATCAATCGGAGAAATTCAAAGCAGACTAAAAGTTTTAGTCTAAGAAGATTTGTAAAAGTCTGGCAACACTAATGTGAAACTTTGCCGGTAACATTAAATTAAGGGATTTCTAGCTATCATATAACCGATGAAAGTTTTAGTTAAGAGAATCAGAAAAAGTATTTAAAATTCTACATTAGGGCAGATTCGCATATACCGTTATTAAATGCCATGGAAAATAAGTGCCCAAAATGCACCTATAGCACAGTCGCATTTGACCCCGACTCGCTCCCAGATTTCCACTTGGCAGTGGGTAAAACCTCTGAAAAACATGGCAAACCGAATAAAAATATACTCGCAAGACATAAGAATGTTGCAGTGGATTTATACATGGAGTTATTTGACAGTATTTTTGAATCCACTCTCACATTTTGCTTCATAAACCGATTGTTCACTATTTGAACTTACTACACAAATTAAGCCTTAAATAGAGGCATAAATTGTGCTTACATTTGGATTAATTCAAAACTCTTGTGGCTAGTTCACCTTCAGATTCCAAACTTTGCATAGAGTACAAACCTCAAAAGATAACAAAGCATATCCATATCTAAATCCGCTGTTGAGACGAAACTGATTATTTTTCATGAATTTGTCAGCGCAGAAGAATTACGGTACTTGTGAATCATCTCTAAATGTTTCTCCTTATTTGTAACTACTTTTAAACTACTCTATGATTAACCCTTAAATACAGGATTACATAGTATTGATAGTGGCAGTGTATTCATTGGCAATCTGTCTAGACTCCATCTTGGAACCGTTACGCATAAGCTCACCTTAATTTGAAAGGTTACTAATGAAAGTTTGGCAAACAATGCAAAGTTGTTGATTTAAGACTATACTTTCAGGGATCATTTCTATAGGCTTTGAAGGGAGAAATGTGCTTGAAAGTGTCTGAGCTCACTCTCCACGATGATGAGTTTTAGGCTTTCTTCTGAGCATGAAAGCAGTTGATGACTCTGTTTTATGCAGTGGTTGTCTGCTTTTGATGACTGTTCTCTTCTTTTAAGAAGATGGAGAAGAAAGCTCTTTCAGAGTGGTTATAATCAGTTAAAGAACAAGAAATCCATGACAGGAAAGGGTTTCAAACCTGATTAGTATGCTGTAGTCAAATTTTTAACATGATTGATTTTTCCAATGTTTATTTGTCTCGCACTTTCTTTTTGCATCAATCGGAAAAAAATTCAAAGCAGACTAAAAAGTTTTAGTCTAAGAAGATTTGTAAAAGTCTGGCAAACACTAATGTGTAAACTTTGCCGGTAACATTAAATTAAGGGATTTCTAGCTATCATATAACCGATGAAAGTTTTAGTTAAGAGAATCAGAAAAAGTATTTAAAATTCTACATTAGGGCAGATTCGCATATACCGTTATTAAATGCCATGGAAAATAAGTGCCCCAAAATGCACCTATAGCACAGTCGCATTTGACCCCGACTCGCCCCAGATTTCCCACTTGGCAGTGGGTAAAACCTCTGAAAAACATGGCAAACCGAATAAAAATATACTCGCAAGACATAAGAATGTTGCAGTGGATTTATACATGGAGTTATTTGACAGTATTTTTGAATCCACTCTCACATTTTGCTTCATAAACCGATTGTTCACTCATTTGAACTTACTACACAAATTAAGCCTTAAATAGAGGCATAAATTGTGTTTACATTTGGATTAATTCAAAACTCTTACGGCTAGTTCACCTTCAGATTCCAAACTTTGCATAGAGTACAAACCTCAAAAGATAACAAAGCATATCCATATCTAAATCCGCTGTTGAGACGAAACTGATTATTTTTCATGAATTTGTCAGCGCAGAAGAATTACGGTACTTGTGAATCATCTCTTAAATGTTTCTCCTTATTTGTAACTACTTTTAAACTACTCTATGATTAACCCTTAAATACAGGATTACATAGTATTGATAGTGGCAGTGTATTCATTGGCAATCTGTCTAGACTCCATCTTGGAACCGTTACGCATAAGCTCACCTTAATTTGAAAGGTTGCGAATGAAAGTTTGGCAAACAATGCAAAGTTGTTGATTTAAGACTATACTTTCAGGGATCATTTCTATAGGCTTTGAAGGGAGAAATGTGCTTGAAAGTGTCTGAGCTCACTCTCCACGATGATGAGTTTTAGGCTTTCTTCTGAGCATGAAAGCAGTTGATGACTCTGTTTTATGCAGTGGTTGTCTGCTTTTGATGACTGTTCTCTTCTTTTTAAGAAGATGGAGAAGAAAGCTCTTTCAGAGTGGTTATAATCAGTTAAAGAACAAGAAATCCATGACAGGAAAGGGTTTCAAAACCTGATTAGTATGCTGTAGTCAAATTTTTAACATGATTGATTTTTCTAATGTTTATTTGTCTCGCACTTTCTTTTTGCATCAATCGGAAAAAAATTCAAAGCAGACTAAAAAGTTTTAGTCTAAGAAGATTTGTAAAAGTCTGGCAAACACTAATGTGTAAACTTTGCCGGTAACATTAAATTAAGGGATTTCTAGCTATCATATAACCGATGAAAGTTTTAGTTAAGAGAATCAGAAAAAGTATTTAAAATTCTACATTAGGGCAGATTCGCATATACCGTTATTAAATGCCATGGAAAATAAGTGCCCCAAAATGCACCTATAGCACAGTCGCATTTGACCCCGACTCGCCCAGATTTCCCACTTGGCAGTGGGTAAAACCTCTGAAAAACATGGCAAATCCGAATAAAAATATACTGCAAGACATAAGAATGTTGCAGTGGATTTATACATGGAGTTATTTGACAGTATTTTTGAATCCACCTCACATTTTGCTTCATAAACCGATTGTTCACTATTTGAACTTACTACACAAATTAAGCCTTAAATAGAGGCATAAATTGTGTTTACATTTGGATTAATTCAAAACTCTTGCGGCTAGTTCACCTTCAGATTCCAAACTTTGCATAGAGTACAAACCTCAAAAGATAACAAAGCATATCCATATCTAAATCCGCTGTTGAGACGAAACTGATTATTTTTCATGAATTTGTCAGCGCAGAAGAATTACGGTACTTGTGAATCATCTCTTAAATGTTTCTCCTTATTTGTAACTACTTTTAAACTACTCTATGATTAACCCTTAAATACAGGATTACATAGTATTGATAGTGGCAGTGTATTCATTGGCAATCTGTCTAGACTCCATCTTGGAACCGTTACGCATAAGCTCACCTTAATTTGAAAGGTTGCGAATGAAAGTTTGGCAAACAATGCAAAGTTGTTGATTTAAGACTATACTTTCAGGGATCATTTCTATAGGCTTTGAAGGGAGAAATGTGCTTGAAAGTGTCTGAGCTCACTCTCCACGATGATGAGTTTTAGGGCTTTCTTCTGAGCATGAAAGCAGTTGATGACTCTGTTTTATGCAGTGGTTGTCTGCTTTTGATGACTGTTCTCTTCTTTTAAGAAGATGGAGAAGAAAGCTCTTTCAGAGTGGTTATAATCAGTTAAAGAACAAGAAATCCATGACAGGAAAGGGTTTCAAAACCTGATTAGTATGCTGTAGTCAAATTTTTAACATGATTGATTTTTCTAATGTTTATTTGTCTCGCACTTTCTTTTTGCATCAATCGGAAAAAAATTCAAAGCAGACTAAAAAGTTTTAGTCTAAGAAGATTTGTAAAAGTCTGGCAAACACTAATGTGTAAACTTTGCCGGTAACATTAAATTAAGGGATTTCTAGCTATCATATAACCGATGAAAGTTTTAGTTAAGAGAATCAGAAAAAGTATTTAAAATTCTACATTAGGGCAGATTCGCATATACCGTTATTAAATGCCATGGAAAATAAGTGCCCCAAAATGCACCTATAGCACAGTCGCATTTGACCCCGACTCGCCTCAGATTTCCCACTTGGCAGTGGGTAAAACCTCTGAAAAACATGGCAAATCCGAATAAAAATATACTCGCAAGACATAAGAATGTTGCAGTGGATTTATACATGGAGTTATTTGACAGTATTTTTGAATCCACTCACATTTTGCTTCATAAACCGATTGTTCACTCATTTGAACTTACTACACAAATTAAGCCTTAAATAGAGGCATAAATTGTGTTTACATTTGATTAATTCAAAACTCTTGCGGCTAGTTCACCTTCAGATTCCAAACTTTGCATAGAGTACAAACCTCAAAAGATAACAAAGCATATCCATATCTAAATCCGCTGTTGAGACGAAACTGATTATTTTTCATGAATTTGTCAGCGCAGAAGAATTACGGTACTTGTGAATCATCTCTAAATGTTTCTCCTTATTTGTAACTACTTTTAAACTACTCTATGATTAACCCTTAAATACAGGATTACATAGTATTGATAGTGGCAGTGTATTCATTGGCAATCTGTCTAGACTCATCTTGGAACCGTTACGCATAAGCTCACCTTAATTTGAAAGGTTGCGAATGAAAGTTTGGCAAACAATGCAAAGTTGTTGATTTAAGACTATACTTTCAGGGATCATTTCTATAGGCTTTGAAGGGAGAAATGTGCTTGAAAGTGTCTGAGCTCACTCTCCACGATGATGAGTTTTAGGGCTTTCTTCTGAGCATGAAAGCAGTTGATGACTCTGTTTTATGCAGTGGTTGTCTGCTTTTGATGACTGTTCTCTCTTTTAAGAAGATGGAGAAGAAAGCTCTTTCAGAGTGGTTATAATCAGTTAAAGAACAAGAAATCCATGACAGGAAAGGGTTTCAAAACCTGATTAGTATGCTGTAGTCAAATTTTAACATGATTGATTTTTCTAATGTTTATTTGTCTCGCGACTTTCTTTTTGCATCAATCGGAAAAAAATTCAAAGCAGACTAAAAGTTTTAGTCTAAGAAGATTTGTAAAAGTCTGGCAAACACTAATGTGTAAACTTTGCCGGTAACATTAAATTAAGGGATTTCTAGCTATCATATAACCGATGAAAGTTTTAGTTAAGAGAATCAGAAAAGTATTTAAAATTCTACATTAGGGCAGATTCGCATATACCGTTATTAAATGCCATGGAAAAATAAGTGCCCCAAAATGCACCTATAGCACAGTCGCATTTGACCCCGACTCGCCTCAGATTTCCCACTTGGCAGTGGGTAAAAACCTCTGAAAACATGGCAAATCCGAATAAAAATATACTGCAAGACATAAGAATGTTGCAGTGGATTTATACATGGAGTTATTTGACAGTATTTTTGAATCCACTCTCACATTTTGCTTCATAAACCGATTGTTCACTATTTGAACTTACTACACAAATTAAGCCTTAAATAGAGGCATAAATTGTGTTTACATTTGATTAATTCAAAACTCTTATGCTAGTTCACCTTCGAGATTCCAAACTTTGCATAGAGTACAAACCTCAAAAGATACAACAGCATATCCACATCTAAAATCCGCTGCCGCAGATCGAAACTGATTATATTTCATGAACTTGTCAGCGCAGAAGAATTACGGTACTTGTGATCTCATCTCTTAAATGAGTCCTATTTGTAACTACTTTTAAACCACTTATGATCGAACCCTCAAATACAGGATGACAAGAAAGCATTGATAGTGGCAGTGTATTCATAACGAATCTGCCCAGACTCCTGATCTAGGAACCCAGCGACGGAGAAGCTCCCACCTCAATCCCGAAAGGCTGCGAACGAAAGCCAGGCAAACACATGCAAAGTTGCTAGATTTAAGACTATACTTTCAGGGATCATTTCTATAGGCTTTGAATAAGGAGAAATGTGCTCGAAAGTGTCTGAGCCACCTTCCACGATGATGAGTTTGTGGCTTTCTTCTGAGCATGAAAGCAGTTGATGACTCTGTTTATGCAGTGGTTGTCTGCTTTTGATGACTGTTCTCTTCTTAAGAAGATGGAGAAGAAAGCTCTTTCAGAGTGGTTGTAATCAGTTAAAGAACAAGAAATCCATGACAGGAAAGGGTTTCTAAAACCTGATTAGTATGCTGCAGTCAAATTTTAACATGATTGAGTTCTCTAATGTTTATTTGTTGTCACTTTCTTTTGCATCAACCGGAAAAAATTCAAAGCAGACTAAAAAGTTTCAGTCTAAGAAGATTTGTAAAGTCTAGCAAACACTAATGTGTAAACTTTGCCGGTAGCATTGATAAATTATAGGGATTTCTAGCTATCATATAACCGATGAAAGTTTTAGTTAAGAGAATCAGAAAAGGATATTTAAGATTCTACATTAGGGCAGATTCGCATATACCATTATAATAAATCTGCCATGGAAAATAAGTGACCTTAAAATGCACCTATAAAGATAGGCCGCATTTGACCCCACTCGCCCAGATTTCCACTCGGCAGTGGGTAAAACCTCTGAAAACATGGCAAATCCGAATAAAAATATACTTGGTAAGGATATAAGAATGTTGCAGTGGATTTATACATGGAGTATTTACAGTATTTTGAATCCACTCTACATTTTGCTTCTATAAACCGATTGTTCACTATTTGAATTTACTGCACACTAAGCCTTAAATAGAGGCATAAACATTTGTGTTACATTTGGATTAATTCAAACTCTGCAGGCTAGTTCACCATTAGATTCCAAACTTCTGCACAGAGTACAAACCTCAAAAGATAACAAAGCATATCCATATCTAAATCCGCTGTTACGAGACAAACTGATTATTTTTCAGAATTTGTCACGAGAAGAATTCAGGTACCATGTAATCATCTCTAAATGTTTCTCCTTATTTGTAACTGCTTTTAAACTACTCTATGATTAACCCCAAATACAGGATTACATAGTATTGATAGTGGCAGTATTCATTGGCAATCTGTCTAGACTCATCTTGGAAATCGACATAGTATAAGCTCACCTTAATTTGACAGGTTGCGTAATGGAAAGTTTGGCAAACAATGCGTTGAGTAGCTGATTCAAGACTCATACTTTCAGGGATCACTTCTGTAGGCTTTGAAGGGTAGCCATGTGCTTGAAAGTGTCTGAGCTCACTCTCACGATGATGAGTTTTAGGGCTTTCTTCTGAGCACGAAAGAAGCTGATTGACTCCTGCTTTATGCAGTGTTTGCCTGTCTGCTTTTGATATGACTCGTTCTCTTTTTAAGAAGATGGAGAAGAAAGCTTCTTTCTAGAGTGGTTATAATCAGTTAAAGAACAGTTGAAACGCAGACAGGAAGGGTGTGCTTCAAACCTCGATTAGGTATGCTGTAGTCAAACTTTTAACATGATTGATTTTTCTAATGTTTATTTGTCTCAGCTGCTTTCTTTGCATCAATCGAAAAAAATTCAAAGCAGACGCAAAAGTTTTAGTTCAAGAAGATTTGTAAAAGTCTGGCAAAACACTAATGTGTAAACTTGCCTGGCAACGATCAAATTATGGGATTTCGGTAGCTATCATATAACCGAAGTGAAAGTTTTAGTAAGAGAATCTCCAGAAAAGCATTTAAAATTTTCACATTAGGCAGATTCAGATATACCGTATTAAATGCCATGGAAAATAAGTGCCCTAAATACCTATAGCACAGTCGTATTTGACTCTGATCGCTCCAGATTTCCCACTTGGCAGTAGGGTAAAACCTCTGAAAAACATGGCAATCCAATAAAAATATACTGGCAAGATATAAGAATGTTGCAGCGGATTTATACATGGAGTTATTTGACAGTATTTTTGAATCCACTTTACATTTTGCTTCATAAACCGATTAGCTCACTATTTGAATCTTACTTATACAAATTAGTTTCTAAATAGAGGCATAAATCTAGATGTTTACATTTGATTAATCCAAAACTTTATGCTAGTTCTACCTTCAGATTCCTAAACTTGTATAGAGTACAAACCTCAAAAGATACACAACAGCATATCCATATCTAAATCCGCTTGCTGAGACGAAATCTGATTATTTTCATGAATTGTCAGCGTGAAGAATTACAGTACTGTAGAATCATCTCTTAAATGTTTCTCCTTATTTTAACTACTTTTAAACCACTCTATGATTAACCCTTAACATACAGATTACATAGCATTGATAGTGGCGGAGTGTATTCATTGGCAATCTGTCTTAGACTCCATCCTTGGAACCGTTACGTCATAAGCTCACCATTTAATTTAGAACGGTCGCAATGAGAGCCTGGCAACAATGCAAAGTTGTTGATTTAAGACTACACTTCTAGGATCATTTCGGCAGGCTTTCGAAGGAGAAAGGTGCCTGAAAGTGCCTGAGCTCACCTCCACGATGATTTGGTTTTAGGGCTTCTTCCGAGCATGAAAGCAAGTTGATGACTCCCGTTATGTGCAGTGGTTGGGTCTCGCTTCTTGATGACTTCGTTCTCTCTTTTAAGAAGATGGAGAAGAAAGCTCTTTTCAGTAGTGGTTATAACTGAGTTGCAAGAAACAAGAAATCCATGACGCGGAAAGGGTCTCAAAACCTGATTAGCATGCTGTAAACAAATTTCACACGATGATTGATTTTTTCTTAATGTTTATTTGTCTCGCACTTTTGCATCAATCGAGGGATTCAAAGCAGACTTAAAAAGTTTTTAGTCTAAGAAGATTTGTAAAAGTCTGGCAAACACTAATGCAAACTTGTGCCGGTAACATTAAATTAAGGGATTCCTAGCTATCATATAACTGACGAAAGTTTTAGTTAAGAGGAATCAGAAAAAGTATTTAAAATTCTACATTAGGCAGATTCGCGATATACCGCTATTAATGCTATGCAAATAAGCACCCTAAAGTGCACTCTAGAGCACAGTCGCATTTGACTCATCACCTAGATTTCCTCACTTGCAGTGGTAAAACCCTGAAAAACATGGCAATCCGAATAAAATATATCATGCAAGATATAGGAACGCTAGCGGTGATTTATACTGGAGTATTGACAGCGATTTTGAATCCACTCTCACATTTTGCTTATAAACTGATTGTTCACTCATTTGAACTTACTACACAAATTAAGCCTTAAATAGAGGCATAAATTGTGTTTACATTTGATTAATTCAAACTCTTAAGCGCTAGTTCACCCTTCAGATTCCAAACTTGGCATAGAGTACAAACCTCAAAAGATACAACAAAGCATATCCATATCTAAATCCGCTGTTGAGACTAAACTGATTATTTTCCATGAATTTGCAGCAGCTGAGAATTACGGCATTTGTGGAATCATTCTTTAAATGTTTCTCTTATTTGTAAACTACTTTTAAACTACTTATGATTAACCCAATATACAGGATTGCATAGTATTGATAGTGGCAGTGATTCATTGGCAATCTGTCTAGACTCATCTTGGAACTGTCACGCATAAGCTCACCTTAATTTTGAAAGGTTGCGAATGAAAGTTTGGCAAACAATGCAAAGTTGTTGATCTAAGACTATACTTTCAGGGATCATTTCTATAGGCTTTGAAGGGAGAAATGTGCTTGAAAGTGTCTGAGCTCACTCTCCACGATGATGAGTTTTAGGGCTTTCTTCTGAGCATGAAAGCAGTTGATGACTCTGTTTTATGCAGTGGTTGTCTGCTTTTGATGACTGTTCTCTTCTTTTAAGAAGATGGAGAAGAAAGCTCTTTCAGAGTGGTTATAATCAGTTAAAGAACAAGAAACTATATGACAGGAAAGGGTTTCAAAACCTGATTAGTATGCTGTAGTCAAATTTTTAACATGATTGATTTTTCTAATGTTTATTTGTCTCGTACTTCTTTTGCATCAATCGAAAAAAAAATTCAAAGCAGACTAAAAGTTTTTAGTCTAAGAAGATTTGTAAAAGTCTGGCAAACACTAATGTGTAAACTTTGCGGTAACATTAAATTAAGGGATTCTAGCTATCATATAACCGATGAAAGTTTTAGTTAATGAGAATCAGAAAAAGTATTTAAAATTCTACATTAGGGCAGATTCAAGCATATACCGCTATTAAATGCCATGGAAAATAGTGTGCCCCAAAATGCACCTATAGCACCAGTCGATTGACCCTCGACTGCCAGATTTCCACTTGGCAGTGGTAAAACCTCTGAAAAACATGGCAACCGACAAAAATATACTCGAAAGATATAAGAATGTTGCGAGGATTTATACATGGAGTTATTTATGACAGTATTTTGAATCCACTCTCACATTTTGCTTCTTAGCAAACCCATTGTTCAATACTATTTGAACTTACTACACAAATTAAGCCTCAAAAGAGATGATAAATCGTGTTTACATTTGGATTAATTCAAAACTCTTGCGGCTAGTTCACTCAGATTCCAAACTTGCATAGAGTACAAACCTCAAAAGATAACAAAGCATAACCATATCTAAATCCGTGTTGAGACTGAAACTGGATATTTTGCCATGAATTTGTCAGCGCAGAAGAATTACGGTACTTGTGAAATCCATTCTTTAAATGTTTCTCCTTAGTAGTACTCATTTTGCAAACTACTCTAAGATCAACTCCTAAACACAGGATTACATAGTATTGATAGTGGCAGCGTATACACTGGCAATCTGTCTAGACTCATCTCGAACCGTTACGCATGTAAGCCTTCACCTTAATTTGAAAGTGTTGCGTAATGAGAGTCTGGCAAACCATGCAAAAGTTGTTGATTTAAGACTATACTTTCAGGATCATTTCTATAGGCTTTGAAGGGAGAAATGTGCTTGAAAGTGTCTGAGCTCACTCTCCACGATGATGAGTTTTAGGGCTCTTCTGAGCAGGAAAGCAGTAGATGACTCCTGTTTTAAGTGCAGGTTGTCTGCTTTTGATGACTGTTCTCTTCTTTTTTAAAGAAGATGGAGAAGAAAGCTCCCTTCCAGAGTGGTTATAATCAGTTAAATAGAACAAGAAATCCATGACAGGAAAGCGTTTCCAAACCTGATTAGTATGCTGTAGTCAAATTTTTAACATGATTGATTTTTCCAATGTTTATTTGTCTCGTGACTTTCTTTT
>JAKVIS010002681.1:0-21720 GCA_033119425.1 Bufotes viridis | reverse complement strand
CAGACAGGTTGGCACCAACGGGCTGCAAGGACTTGTCGCGGATGGCCATCCAGGGTGGCTTTCTGCCCATCCGGTCATTCATGCATCTGCCCTGCGATTACCTGTGCAAAACCCGGGTACTGCCCCAGAGTAGCCCCTTTATGGAGGAGACATCTTACCACCTGTTTTGGGAGTGCCGCTGCGCAGGGCCTGTTGGATGCCCTGGGAACATGAACTCAAAGACTCTGTGCCCAGGAACAGCCTGCAACACACTTCGGTGCTGTACGGACTATTTCCCGGGATTCACACTGTTGAGGCCATCCAGGAGGCCTGGCGCCTTATGAACTGTTTTAAGGACGCTATATGGTCGCCAGGAACCGGCTTATTCTCAGGAGGGAGACCATGTCCGTCCTGGACTGCCGCTAGGCTTATCCATAGTCTGCTGCGGGACTACAACATCTTGAGGATCGCCGACAACGAAGAAGAGGACTAAACCCTCTCCTTCCCCCTCTCCCCGCTTGTTTCTGTCTTGTCAATAAAGCTTCAGGCATGTGATTTCCCCACCTCCGCCCTCCCACACCCCACCCCACATCACTGTCTGTGTGCTATTGTTGAAAGGGTTATTGTGATTGAATAGGTATGCAAGTGTAGCATGTATTGAGATGTATAGCGTAGGTTAGCCTGTGATTTACATAACAATGCCATGCTCACAAAGACGATTGAATGTAATTTATTGAGTGCTAACTAGCACCAAAAGTATGTATGTATATTGATTGACTGAAATAAAGTTGTCTTCAATCAAAAAATCTGTTCTTATCAGTTTAATATCTGATACGTCCCCTATCTGGGGACCATATATTAAATGGATTTTTCGAACAGGGAGATGGAAAAGGAGCTTGCTCTGTCCACTCCACGCATTGACCTGGTATTGCAGTACCTCCAGGACCGGTGCACCCTTTCTAATCCAGTATCAAAAGACAGAATGAAATTGATTGCAGGAATCCTTCCGACTTTCAGCAAGTGTTGGAAAACGCGGAGTAGTCTGCTTCACTTCAGCTCATCCTCTGCCTGCCCAGTGCTGTGCTGCTGCCGCTTGCTTGCTTGTTGCTTACTCACCTGCATCTAATCTGTCCATCTCCTAATGCAGCAGCAGGTGTCGGTTCTGTCAGTAGTACCCGCCCGCCCAGTCAATTCTCCTCACAGCCCAAATCCAATTAACACTGATGACGGACGGATTAATTGGCTGCTTATCAGCTGAATGAAGTGTTTGGACCTCCACACACCTTGGGATTGATTGGCCTGTTGTGGGGTTGTGCATGCACATGGACATGGGTGGAGCCCTCTGTTGTTCCTGGATATGGCCTCATTTGGAGCAAGCTGGCTGGCTGGATGTTACCATTTGGATTTTCCACTGCGTAAGTAAGTAAGTAAGTAAGTAAGTAAGTAAGCCTTTGTCTCCCTCTTGTGGATCTTTTGAACTGGATTAATTGGAGGCAAGAAAGTAGTCCAGAGACTGTCTATGTATCAGCAGCAGCAAGCAGCTGGACCAACCTTGTGTGGACAATGGATGGACGGAACACTGCACGTGTCATAGGCGGGAAAGGTCAAGAGAGGTCAGAGGTCAGGTCACGGGATGACATCACAAGGGGCCCTGACGGAACACTGAACAATGGGCTCTGACATCACAATGGACAATGTTTTTTTTTTTTTTTTTCTTTCTTCCTCTCTTCCTACTGCTTACTGACTACTCACTCACCCTTCTCCTTCGGCACAACAACTTGGACGTACGTAGTGTGCGCAAGAGGCGTGGCCTAAAGTGGGCGTGGGCGCCAGATGGGCGGGTCTATGCAGATTTTTGGCGAAACGGAAGAGGTGCAGGACGGTTGAGTGTAGGGCGCGGGACGCACGTTTTCCCCGGATTTCGCTGTCCAGCGAGAATCCTCCTGGAATGTGGCTGGGTACTGTAGGCTGTCGCCTTCAGAAGTGTTCTGCGGTTGCGAACGCGGGCCTGGGCGGCAAACCCTTTTCAGGTTATCGCTTCTCGGCCTTTTGGCTAAGATCAAGTGTAGTCTGCTATTTCAGTCTGCCTTGCCTTGCCGGCCCAGGTCCTTGTGGGTACCCCCTGCACTCTGCCTTTGAGCATCGTTGATTTAATTCAGCTTCAGCTCACTGCTGCTATTGGGTGTAGGGCTATTCCCCAGGGAACAAGAGTGCTCTGGTCTCCGACCTCCTCTTGGCCTGTGGCTTAATAGTCTTGGTGTACGACGCTTGGCAGTGCTTACTTGGATCTCGATAGCCCGAAGACGACGATTGGAAGATTTTCTCCGAAGCGATCCAGGAGAAGACCTTCAAGAAGAAGACTCGACGAGGAACCCCGACGACGAGGACTGAAGACTCCGGCCTGAAGACTTCGGCCTCGGGGAACCCGACGAGGAAAAGAAGCTCGGCGAAGCCCTTCCCCGGAAGAAGCTCCGCCCAGCAAAGAAGAAGATCTGCATAGCCCCGCCTCCGGAGGCTAAAGCGGACAACTCGAGAAGCCTCTTCAAGGAAAAGGAAGGCAGAAAAGGAAGAAGCCATGGCCTCAACCTCCAAGCCGACCAAGAACAAGAAGAAGGCTTCAGAGACCAGGAAGCCCACGGAAGAGGCTCACCAGAACCCTTCTGCCAGTACTTCCACGGCTACTGACCCGGAGACACCCGCCACCGACCTGAAGCAACAGGAGGGCAGGAAGCCCGGCCTTGGCTCCCTCCCCTGGAGCCATGGATGAGGCAGACAGTCGTCCTGAAACTGAAGGAGATGGATGGGAAAACACCGGATATGAGCCAGGACGTATTCGGGAAGAAGATGGTCCTGGACCAGGGGTTCGGAAAACCGGAAGTGGTGAGCATCCACTCATTCTTCACGGGAATATTCTGGATCACATTCGCCTCCGTGGAAATATGCAAGAGATACTGGGAGATGGTGAAAACGGCGAGCCCGGACTCTCCTTTCCGACGCTCGTGGGCAGCAGCCCGGTGAGGAAAGAAGAGAGAAGAGTTACGGTCTCAATGCGGAACCCACACATCCCAGGAAAGGACATTGTCACCCTCCTGAACCGATTCTGCACCGTGGTGAGGGACCCCACCCACATCCTGGATGGAAACGGATTCTGGACCGGCAAGTGGTCAGTGATCGTCCGCCTGAACAGGGACTCCACAGACCCGGATGGAGTGCAACACCTGCCTCAGACCTTTCTTTGGGCAACTCCTCGGCCCTCGTCTACTACCCGGATATGCCGCAGAATTGCAGGAGATGCGGCAAGAAGGGTCATGGGATAAGGGACTGCAAGGAGGTCGCCTGCTGGATCTGTCGAGTGGCAGGGCACGACACGAAGGAATGCCCCAGGAGGACGGCATGCAACCTATGCGGGTCGTCCGACCACATCTACAAGGACTGCCCGAAGAGAGAACGCACCTGGGCAGCCATCGCAGCTGGGGCCCCGGCCAGGAAGAACCCCACCTCGGCCCAGGCTCCGGCAGTGACAAAGCCCAAGGAGAAGAAACCGTCCAAGAAACAGGAGGGTAAGCTGGCATCTGCCCCTGCCCACACTCCCGTGGCCTCTCTCTCCCGCCCCACCTCCCGCCCGTCACCACCACCACTGAGGAGATCCAAATCCACCTGCCCATTACCACAGTGGCCCCCTCCACCGCCCCCTGCCCAACCCTCCTAACTGTCACCACTGCAGCAGCAATAACCGCTCCTCCAGCTGCTGTAGCCCTCTCCATGGAGGAATTTCCCCCTCTTGCCTCCCCAGATGTCAGCCCTACACTCTCTTCCTACTGCTTACTGACTACTCACTCACTCTTCTCCTTCGGCACAACAACTTGGACGTACGTAAGTGTGCGCAAGAGGCGTGGCCTAAAGTGGGCGTGGGCGCCAGATGGGCGGGTCTATGCAGATTTTTGGCGAAACGGAAGAGGTGCAGGACGGTGTTGAGTGCAGGGCGCGGGACGCACGTTTTCCCCGGATTTCGCTGTCCAGCGAGAATCCTCCTGGAATGTGGCTGGGTACTGTAGGCTGTCGCCTTCAGAAGTGTTCTGCGGTTGCGAACGCGGGCCTGGGCGGCAAACCCTTTTCAGGTTATCGCTTCTCGGCCTTTTGGCTAAGATCAAGTGTAGTACCTCACAGTGCTGCCTTGGTCTTGGCCGGAGGTGCCCCGGGTACCCGGACCCTCGGCCTCTGGTGAAAGCTGTAGTTTATAGCTGCAGTCGGATCCAGTGCTGCTATAGGGGGGACGGCTTAGTCCCGGGGCAACGAGGAGCGATCACCCCTCTGCCACCACACATAGCTGTGGGGGGCAGTCCCGTGTTATTGCGGGAAAAGATCATAAAGGAAAAGGAATATGGATTTCGCAAAGAAGAGGAATTGTTTGCGGTTTGTCTGCAAGGAAGATTCCGATAAAGACTGGAATGAAGGTTATATCTTGGCTCTTTTGAAGAAATACGGAGGTATTAAAAAGGAGAAGATATTTTGTATGCAAAAGAACGGTAAGAAGAAATCTTTTGATGTGTCCTTGTTTTCGGAAAAGGAATGTACGGACTTTTTTTGGGCTTGGAAAGAAGGTTGTGTTGGGACTTCGGAAGTTGAAGTTTTTTGTTCATGTTTTGGTGCTGTTCAAAAGTTGGTGGTGGAAATGGAAGATCCATTTATAGAGACTGGAGGAGATAGAACTTTTTTTAGAAGGTAACGGTTTAGTTGTGAAATTTGAAAAGAACTTTTTAAATCCTGTGGGGATATGGAACGGCAAAAGGAGATTTTTTGTTTGGATGAAGAAAGGAGAAGAATTTTGTTCAGGAAAAATTAATATAAATGGAAAATATGGTTTTTGTTATTGGGAAAATAAGAAAAAATTTAATTATAATAAGATGGAAACAGAAGAAGATAGAAGTGTTGATAAAGAAGAAGGAGATATGCTGATTGTAGAAAGTGTTGATAAAGAAGAAGGACATATGCTGACTGTAGAAAGTGTTGATAAAGAAGAAGGATATATGCTGTCTGTAGGACAATCTGGAAATGAAAGAGACTGTTTAGAAACGGGTTATCTTTTGTGTGTCAAGGATAAGAAGGAAGAAGTTAAGATGAAGGAAGAGATAAGAGGCTGTCTTGTGGATGTTGTAAAGAAGAAAATTGTGAAAAAGAAAGTAGGAAAAGAAGAAAAAGATCAATTTGTGCTTCGTACGGAAGAGAGTAGAGTGAGTTTTTTGAATAGTGAGTTCGGATGTTATGAGTCCTTTACAGAAGAAATGGAAGATGATAAAAAGAAAAAAACTAAAATGAAGAAGTGATACGTTTATGTTTGTTTTGTTTTTCTATGTTTTGTCTGTTTTTGTTTTAAAATAATAAGGAAAATAATAATAAAAATAACAAAAAAAGTTGATTTTGGATGATGAAGCGCATAACATGTTTTGTATTAATACAGATATGTGGCGTCTTCTGACGCTATCAACTAAAAAAAAAAAAAAAAAATCTGTTCTTATCAGTTTAATATCTGATACGTCCCCTATCTGGGGACCATATATTAAATGGATTTTTCGAACAGGGAGATGGAAAAGGAGCTTGCTCTGTCCACTCCACGCATTGACCTGGTATTGCAGTACCTCCAGGACCGGTGCACCCCTTTCTAATCCAGTATCAAAAGACAGAATGAAATTGATTGCAGGAATCCTTCCGACTTTCAGCAAGTGTTGGAAAACGCGGAGTAGTCTGCTTCACTTCAGCTCATCCTCTGCCTGCCCAGTGCTGTGCTGCTGCCGCTTGCTTGCTTGCTGCTTACTCACCTGCATCTAATCTGTCCATCTCCTAATGCAGCAGCAGGTGTCGGTTCTGTCAGTAGTACCCGCCCGCCCAGTCAATTCTCCTCACAGCCCAAATCCAATTAACACTGATGACGGACGGATTAATTGGCTGCTTATCAGCTGAATGAAGTGTTTGGACCTCCACACACCTTGGGATTGATTGGCCTGTTGTGGGGTTGTGCATGCACATGGACATGGGTGGAGCCCTCTGTTGTTCCTGGATATGGCCTCATTTGGAGCAAGCTGGCTGGCTGGATGTTACCATTTGGATTTTCCACTGCGTAAGTAAGTAAGTAAGTAAGTAAGTAAGCAAGCCTTTGTCTCCCTCTTGTGGATCTTTTGAACTGGATTAATTGGAGGCAAGAAAGTAGTCCAGAGACTGTCTATGTATCAGCAGCAGCAAGCAGCTGGACCAACCTTGTGTGGACAATGGATGGACGGAACACTGCACGTGTCATAGGCGGGAAAGGTCAAGAGAGGTCAGAGGTCAGGTCACGGGATGACATCACAAGGGGCCCTGACGGAACACTGAACAATGGGCTCTGACATCACAATGGACAATGTTTTTTTTTTTTTTTTTTTCTTTCTTCCTCTCTTCCTACTGCTTACTGACTACTCACTCACCCTTCTCCTTCGGCACAACAACTTGGACGCACGTAAGTGTGCGCAAGAGGCGTGGCCTAAAGTGGGCGTGGGCGCCAGATGGGCGGGTCTATGCAGATTTTTGGCGAAACGGAAGAGGTGCAGGACGGTTGAGTGTAGGGCGCGGACGCACGTTTTCCCCGGATTTCGCTGTCCAGCGAGAATCCTCCTGGAATGTGGCTGGGTACTGTAGGCTGTCGCCTTCAGAAGTGTTCTGCGGTTGCGAACGCGGGCCTGGGCGGCAAACCCTTTTCAGGTTATCGCTTCTCGGCCTTTTGGCTAAGATCAAGTGTAGTATCTGTTCTTATCAGTTTAATATCTGATACGTCCCCTATCTGGGGACCATATATTAAATGGATTTTTCGAACAGGGAGATGGAAAAGGAGCTTGCTCTGTCCACTCCACGCATTGACCTGGTATTGCAGTACCTCCAGGACCGGTGCACCCCTTTCTAATCCAGTATCAAAAGACAGAATGAAATTGATTGCAGGAATCCTTCCGACTTTCAGCAAGTGTTGGAAAACGCGGAGTAGTCTGCTTCACTTCAGCTCATCCTCTGCCTGCCCAGTGCTGTGCTGCTGCCGCTTGCTTGCTTGTTGCTTACTCACCTGCATCTAATCTGTCCATCTCCTAATGCAGCAGCAGGTGTCGGTTCTGTCAGTAGTACCCGCCCGCCCAGTCAATTCTCCTCACAGCCCAAATCCAATTAACACTGATGACGGACGGATTAATTGGCTGCTTATCAGCTGAATGAAGTGTTTGGACCTCCACACACCTTGGGATTGATTGGCCTGTTGTGGGGTTGTGCATGCACATGGACATGGGTGGAGCCCTCTGTTGTTCCTGGATATGGCCTCATTTGGAGCAAGCTGGCTGGCTGGATGTTACCATTTGGATTTTCCACTGCGTAAGTAAGTAAGTAAGTAAGTAAGGTAAGTAAGCCTTTGTCTCCCTCTTGTGGATCTTTTGAACTGGATTAATTGGAGGCAAGAAAGTAGTCCAGAGACTGTCTATGTATCAGCAGCAGCAAGCAGCTGGACCAACCTTGTGTGGACAATGGATGGACGGAACACTGCACGTGTCATAGGCGGGAAAGGTCAAGAGAGGTCAGAGGTCAGGTCACGGGATGACATCACAAGGGGCCCTGACGGAACACTGAACAATGGGCTCTGACATCACAATGGACAATGTTTTTTTTTTTTTTTTTTTCTTTCTTCTTCCTCTCTTCCTACTGCTTACTGACTACTCACTCACCCTTCTCCTTCGGCACAACAACTTGGACGTACGTAAGTGTGCGCAAGAGGCGTGGCCTAAAGTGGGCGTGGGCGCCAGATGGGCGGGTCTATGCAGATTTTTGGCGAAACGGAAGAGGTGCAGGACGGTTGAGTGTAGGGCGTGGACGCACGTTTTCCCCGGATTTCGCTGTCCAGCGAGAATCCTCCTGGAATGTGGCTGGGTACTGTAGGCTGTCGCCTTCAGAAGTGTTCTGCGGTTGCGAACGCGGGCCTGGGCGGCAAACCCTTTTCAGGTTATCGCTTCTCGGCCTTTTGGCTAAGATCAAGTGTAGTATCTGTTCTTATCAGTTTAATATCTGATACGTCCCCTATCTGGGGACCATATATTAAATGGATTTTTCGAACAGGGAGATGGAAAAGGAGCTTGCTCTGTCCACTCCACGCATTGACCTGGTATTGCAGTACCTCCAGGACCGGTGCACCCCTTTCTAATCCAGTATCAAAAGACAGAATGAAATTGATTGCAGGAATCCTTCCGACTTTCAGCAAGTGTTGGAAAACGCGGAGTAGTCTGCTTCACTTCAGCTCATCCTCTGCCTGCCCAGTGCTGTGCTGCTGCCGCTTGCTTGCTTGTTGCTTACTCACCTGCATCTAATCTGTCCATCTCCTAATGCAGCAGCAGGTGTCGGTTCTGTCAGTAGTACCCGCCCGCCCAGTCAATTCTCCTCACAGCCCAAATCCAATTAACACTGATGACGGACGGATTAATTGGCTGCTTATCAGCTGAATGAAGTGTTTGGACCTCCACACACCTTGGGATTGATTGGCCTGTTGTGGGGTTGTGCATGCACATGGACATGGGTGGAGCCCTCTGTTGTTCCTGGATATGGCCTCATTTGGAGCAAGCTGGCTGGCTGGATGTTACCATTTGGATTTTCCACTGCGTAAGTAAGTAAGTAAGTAAGTAAGTAAGTAAGCCTTTGTCTCCCTCTTGTGGATCTTTTGAACTGGATTAATTGGAGGCAAGAAAGTAGTCCAGAGACTGTCTATGTATCAGCAGCAGCAAGCAGCTGGACCAACCTTGTGTGGACAATGGATGGACGGAACACTGCACGTGTCATAGGCGGGAAAGGTCAAGAGAGGTCAGAGGTCAGGTCACGGGATGACATCACAAGGGGCCCTGACGGAACACTGAACAATGGGCTCTGACATCACAATGGACAATGTTTTTTTTTTTTTTTTTTTCTTTCTTCCTCTCTTCCTACTGCTTACTGACTACTCACTCACCCTTCTCCTTCGGCACAACAACTTGGACGTACGTAAGTGTGCGCAAGAGGCGTGGCCTAAAGTGGGCGTGGGCGCCAGATGGGCGGGTCTATGCAGATTTTTGGCGAAACGGAAGAGGTGCAGGACGGTTGAGTGTAGGGCGCGGACGCACGTTTTCCCCGGATTTCGCTGTCCAGCGAGAATCCTCCTGGAATGTGGCTGGGTACTGTAGGCTGTCGCTTCAGAAGTGTTCTGCGGTTGCGAACGCGGGCCTGGGCGGCAAACCCTTTTCAGGTTATCGCTTCGGCCTTTTGGCTAAGATCAAGTGTAGTATCTGTTCTTATCAGTTTAATATCTGATACGTCCCCTATCTGGGGACCATATATTAAATGGATTTTTCGAACAGGGAGATGGAAAAGGAGCTTGCTCTGTCCACTCCACGCATTGACCTGGTATTGCAGTACCTCCAGGACCGGTGCACCCCTTTCTAATCCAGTATCAAAAGACAGAATGAAATTGATTGCAGGAATCCTTCCGACTTTCAGCAAGTGTTGGAAAACGCGGAGTAGTCTGCTTCACTTCAGCTCATCCTCTGCCTGCCCAGTGCTGTGCTGCTGCCGCTTGCTTGCTTGTTGCTTACTCACCTGCATCTAATCTGTCCATCTCCTAATGCAGCAGCAGGTGTCGGTTCTGTCAGTAGTACCCGCCCGCCCAGTCAATTCTCCTCACAGCCCAAATCCAATTAACACTGATGACGGACGGATTAATTGGCTGCTTATCAGCTGAATGAAGTGTTTGGACCTCCACACACCTTGGGATTGATTGGCCTGTTGTGGGGTTGTGCATGCACATGGACATGGGTGGAGCCCTCTGTTGTTCCTGGATATGGCCTCATTTGGAGCAAGCTGGCTGGCTGGATGTTACCATTTGGATTTTCCACTGCGTAAGTAAGTAAGTAAGTAAGTAAGTAAGTAAGCCTTTGTCTCCCTCTTGTGGATCTTTTGAACTGGATTAATTGGAGGCAAGAAAGTAGTCCAGAGACTGTCTATGTATCAGCAGCAGCAAGCAGCTGGACCAACCTTGTGTGGACAATGGATGGACGGAACACTGCACGTGTCATAGGCGGGAAAGGTCAAGAGAGGTCAGAGGTCAGGTCACGGGATGACATCACAAGGGGCCCTGACGGAACACTGAACAATGGGCTCTGACATCACAATGGACAATGTTTTTTTTTTTTTTTTTCTTTTCTTCCTCTCTTCCTACTGCTTACTGACTACTCACTCACCCTTCTCCTTCGGCACAACAACTTGGACGTACGTAAGTGTGCGCAAGAGGCGTGGCCTAAAGTGGGCGTGGGCGCCAGATGGGCGGGTCTATGCAGATTTTTGGCGAAACGGAAGAGGTGCAGGACGGTTGAGTGTAGGGCGCGGGACGCACGTTTTCCCCGGATTTCGCTGTCCAGCGAGAATCCTCCTGGAATGTGGCTGGGTACTGTAGGCTGTCGCCTTCAGAAGTGTTCTGCGGTTGCGAACGCGGGCCTGGGCGGCAAACCCTTTTCAGGTTATCGCTTCTCGGCCTTTTGGCTAAGATCAAGTGTAGTATCTGTTCTTATCAGTTTAATATCTGATACGTCCCCTATCTGGGGACCATATATTAAATGGATTTTTCGAACAGGGAGATGGAAAAGGAGCTTGCTCTGTCCACTCCACGCATTGACCTGGTATTGCAGTACCTCCAGGACCGGTGCACCCCTTTCTAATCCAGTATCAAAAGACAGAATGAAATTGATTGCAGGAATCCTTCCGACTTTCAGCAAGTGTTGGAAAACGCGGAGTAGTCTGCTTCACTTCAGCTCATCCTCTGCCTGCCCAGTGCTGTGCTGCTGCCGCTTGCTTGCTTGTTGCTTACTCACCTGCATCTAATCTGTCCATCTCCTAATGCAGCAGCAGGTGTCGGTTCTGTCAGTAGTACCCGCCCGCCCAGTCAATTCTCCTCACAGCCCAAATCCAATTAACACTGATGACGGACGGATTAATTGGCTGCTTATCAGCTGAATGAAGTGTTTGGACCTCCACACACCTTGGGATTGATTGGCCTGTTGTGGGGTTGTGCATGCACATGGACATGGGTGGAGCCCTCTGTTGTTCCTGGATATGGCCTCATTTGGAGCAAGCTGGCTGGCTGGATGTTACCATTTGGATTTTCCACTGCGTAAGTAAGTAAGTAAGTAAGTAAGTAAGTAAGCCTTTGTCTCCCTCTTGTGGATCTTTTGAACTGGATTAATTGGAGGCAAGAAAGTAGTCCAGAGACTGTCTATGTATCAGCAGCAGCAAGCAGCTGGACCAACCTTGTGTGGACAATGGATGGACGGAACACTGCACGTGTCATAGGCGGGAAAGGTCAAGAGAGGTCAGAGGTCAGGTCACGGGATGACATCACAAGGGGCCCTGACGGAACACTGAACAATGGGCTCTGACATCACAATGGACAATGTTTTTTTTTTTTTTTTTTTTTTTTCTTTCTTCCTCTCTTCCTACTGCTTACTGACTACTCACTCACCCTTCTCCTTCGGCACAACAACTTGGACGTACGTAAGTGTGCGCAAGAGGCGTGGCCTAAAGTGGGCGTGGGCGCCAGATGGGCGGGTCTATGCAGATTTTTGGCGAAACGGAAGAGGTGCAGGACGGTTGAGTGTAGGGCGCGGGACGCACGTTTTCCCCGGATTTCGCTGTCCAGCGAGAATCCTCCTGGAATGTGGCTGGGTACTGTAGGCTGTCGCCTTCAGAAGTGTTCTGCGGTTGCGAACGCGGGCCTGGGCGGCAAACCCTTTTCAGGTTATCGCTCGGCCTTTTGGCTAAGATCAAGTGTAGTACCTCACAGTGCTGCCTTGGTCTTGGCCGGAAGGTGCCCCGGGTACCCGGACCTCTCGGCCTCTGGTGAAGGCAGCAGTTCATAGCCTGCAGCCGGATCCACGTTGCTGCTATAGGGAGGCGGCTTAGTCCCTGAGACTGAGCGAGGCGATCACTCCTGCCACTGCAGCGGTGAGCTGCGGTGGGCAGTTAGTAATTGAGGTATTTGGATTCTGGATGAAGCGATATCGAAGAGATGGAGTTCGGGAAGAAAAGAACTGTCTTGCGAATCATACTGGCAAGGAAGTGTTGCCAAGAAGATATGGAATGAGGACTTTGTATTGCACCTATTGATGGTAATTGGAGAAGCAGTTCGGATAACACGAAGGATATTTTCTGCATGCAAGAGAACCGGCAAGTTGCGGTCTTTTGGCGTGACTCTAGGATCTGAAAGGAATTATGTTGGGACTATGTGGCATGCTGAATGGATGGAGATATCGTGAGTGACCTGGAAGGATTGGAATTTTCGTTTCAAATATCTGGTAAGAAGCAGACAGCTTGGTTGTATGCGATGGACGATCCGTTTGTAGAAGTTGGAGAAATATAAAAGTTTCCTAGAAGACTTAAAACTGATTTAGTTGAAATTTTCCAGAAATGTTTTTGAATTCAGTAGGAAGTCTGGAATGGTAAACGACGATTTTTTTGTCTGGTCGGAAAGAGAAAGATAGTTTCTCATGCAGGAGAGGATTATGATAAATGGAAGTGAATGGTGTTTGTTATTGGGAAAATGGATCCTAGAAGTCTTGGTCTAAGAGAAGAAGGGTAAAGGATGTCGTGAGAAGGAATGTGGAAGAAAAATGAGGAGAGATGTAATGGATGGAAGAGATGGTCGAGAGGAAATGTGAAGATGGAGAATGTGTTAGATACAGTGGGTCTGATGTGAAGATGGAAGTGGAAGTGTCTCGAAGGTAAGACCAGATAGCAAGGAGGAGAAGGAAGAGGAGACTGGTGAATGTTTGGTGAACAAGAGACAGAAATTTAAAGCTTCTCAGTTGAGTATCTGAGATGGAGTGAAATATTAAAGAAGAATATGGTGAAAGTCTACAAGAGCATCGTAGTCCGCGTTTGATATGTATGATAAGGATCAGTTGCATTGAAAAAGGTGGAGTGTGGAAATGTGATGGGAGAGGTTCTGGAGACTATTGATGATATGTATCGGAGCAATTGGAACTGTAGTGTATGATGCATTTGGATAAGAGTGATGAGATGTAAATATAAGTACAGTTGATAGTAAGACAGTTATGAAGTAGCGTAGAGATGTCTTGAAAGGCTGAATCATGAAATTTTATTGAACTTGTCTGAGGAGTATTTGTTTCAGTGAAATGTTAAGGAGAATAATTAATATTTAGAATAAAATAGTATAGACGTATGGTACGAATCTGATGTATGTTGCGTGGTTTGACTTTGTTATCAAAGTAGGTTCACGACCTGCAGTTATGTCGAGTATTCTTGCACATGTCAACTAAAAAAATCTGTTCTTATCAGTTTAATATCTGATACGTCCCCTATCTGGGGACCATATATTAAATGGATTTTTCGAACAGGGAGATGGAAAAGGAGCTTGCTCTGTCCACTCCACGCATTGACCTGGTATTGCAGTACCTCCAGGACCGGTGCACCCCTTTCTAATCCAGTATCAAAAGACAGAATGAAATTGATTGCAGGAATCCTTCCGACTTTCAGCAAGTGTTGGAAACCGCGGAGTAGTCTGCTTCACTTCAGCTCATCCTCTGCCTGCCCAGTGCTGTGCTGCTGCCGCTTGCTTGCTTGTTGCTTACTCACCTGCATCTAATCTGTCCATCTCCTAATGCAGCAGCAGGTGTCGGTTCTGTCAGTAGTACCCGCCCGCCCAGTCAATTCTCCTCACAGCCCAAATCCAATTAACACTGATGACGGACGGATTAATTGGCTGCTTATCAGCTGAATGAAGTGTTTGGACCTCCACACACCTTGGGATTGATTGGCCTGTTGTGGGGTTGTGCATGCACATGGACATGGGTGGAGCCCTCTGTTGTTCCTGGATATGGCCTCATTTGGAGCAAGCTGGCTGGCTGGATGTTACCATTTGGATTTTCCACTGCGTAAGTAAGTAAGTAAGTAAGTAAGTAAGTAAGCCTTTGTCTCCCTCTTGTGGATCTTTTGAACTGGATTAATTGGAGGCAAGAAAGTAGTCCAGAGACTGTCTATGTATCAGCAGCAGCAAGCAGCTGGACCAACCTTGTGTGGACAATGGATGGACGGAACACTGCACGTGTCATAGGCGGGAAAGGTCAAGAGAGGTCAGAGGTCAGGTCACGGGATGACATCACAAGGGGCCCTGACGGAACACTGAACAATGGGCTCTGACATCACAATGGACAATGTTTTTTTTTTTTTTTTTTCTTTCTTCCTCTCTTCCTACTGCTTACTGACTACTCACTCACCCTTCTCCTTCGGCACAACAACTTGGACGTACGTAAGTGTGCGCAAGAGGCGTGGCCTAAAGTGGGCGTGGGCGCCAGATGGGCGGGTCTATGCAGATTTTTGGCGAAACGGAAGAGGTGCAGGACGGTTGAGTGCAGGGCGCGGGACGCACGTTTTCCCTGGATTTCGCTGTCCAGCGAGAATCCTCCGGGAATGTGGCTGGGTACTGTAGGCTGTCGCCTTCAGAAGTGTTCTGCGGTTGCGAACGCGGGCCTGGGCGGCAAACCCTTTTCAGGTTATCGCTTCTCGGCCTTTTGGCTAAGATCAAGTGTAGTATCTTTGTGGTCTGCACTTGGTTGGACGTCAGAAGGTAGCTCCTGGGTACCCTCTCTCTCGGCCTGGGGGGATCGTTTGGGTTTATTGCCTGAACTTCACCCCCCTGCTGCTATTGGGAGAGAGGCTTAGCCCCGGGAGCGTCGGGTTGCGATCCCCCGTTACCTCTAGTAGTCTCCGGACAACTAGAGGAGCACTTGTATTTTTGCGTTTTAGTGACGTAAAAAGCGCCAAAGTACCAGCTATGGCAGACGACCCTGGAGGAGGAGAAGGAGGAGGAGGAGGAGACCCCTCGGGAGGAGAAGGATGGATGACCAAAAGCAAGAAAAAAGGAAGCAAGAAAGGAGAACAGCAAAGGAGAAATTCCAAAGACGAAGGAGCCAAAGAGAATGAAGGAGCAAGGAAAGAAAGAACCCGAGGAGGAACAGAAGAGCTGAAAGAAAATGTGCCAAGGAGAGAAACCAATGAGGACGAGGAACACCAGGTCCCAGATTATGCGAAGATTAAAGATACCATCCGTTTTTTTATCACTGCGGCAAAAAAAGATACGTATGATTTGATCTATTTAGTTGATAAAGTCCTGTATGATGTTTTCGGGGTGCAGAAACATGAGATTTTAGCCATACAGGACTACCCAAAACGCAGAGTGTATGACGTGACTTTTACCCAAAATGGCATTTTTAAAAGCTTTTTAGCAAAAATTCCTATTAACAAGAACGACAAGAGGTTGGATGGTATCAAAATCTACGAGCATGAGATCGACGAAACAATGACAGTAGTGATTAAAATGTATTCCCCATTCGCTGATCCTAATATTATATCTTCTTTTTTAGCAGAATATTTTAAGAAAGTGATTGGCTATAGAAAAGTTTTTAACGCTGCTGGGATCTGGACGTCCAAATGGGTATTTAAAGTAATCGGTAACCGTGATCCTAAACATCCTGGAGGCATGCTTTTACCCCCAGCTCGTTTTAAATTGGGTGACATGGTAGGTGATATGTTTTTTTCCAATATGCCACCATTCTGCAGACAGTGCAGGCAATATGGTCATGATACTAGTTCCTGTGATGGTTTTTGTAAAAACTGTGGAAGCTCGCAGCATGAAACGAGAGAATGCGAGGCAGGGAAAAAATGTTATGCTTGCGGAAAAACAGGTCATCTTTCACGGAATTGTTCTTTTGGGAATAGAGCTTGGGCGCGGCCAGGGCAGCAGAGGCAGCCAGAGGAGCAGATGGAACATCAGACGGAAGGAGACGGACAAACCGAGCCAATACCCCAAGGAGAGGAGCAAGACGAGATGGACACGAGTAGACCCCCCCAACAAGACGAACCCAAAGAAAGACGGGTAAAACGTAAAAAATCCAGTGATCAGCAGACGGACAAGCCCCCTCCAGAAATGGGGAATAGGGGTCAACCGGATGATGCTGATCCGCCTGGATCGCCTTCGGTTCCGGGAGGGCAAGAAGGTAACACGGACGACCCAGGAGGAGCTGCGGCGTCAAAAAAGAGGAGGGACTCTGTGAGAGGGGCGAAAGGTGACCCTCGGAGGATGTCAACTGGGAGACCAGTGGCAGATCCCGGGGGTTCCCAGCAGGGTCCCTCCACACACCAAAGCGGTGAAACAAAAAAATCAGAGGTCGAAGACCCAATTGAAATACCAGAAACAATTCTGGGTGAAACCTCTGCCCCGGAAAGGGAGAGGGAAGACGCCGCGGCTCTGAGACCTGGAGTGGCTTCGATGAGTGAAGTCTGGACGGTCCCCCCGGAGGGCACAGCAAGGGAAGAGGGGGGTCAACTCAGTGATGGGAGCTCCTCTCCAAAATCCATGCTGACGGTAACATCTGGAGGTCTCGGTGGTGCGGAAAGCGAGGGCGATTCCTCTGGCTTCGCTGATGTTGTCTGAAACTGCGCCCAGGTAAGAAAATAAAAAAAGTATTTTTTAAGAAAAAAAAAAAAAAAAAAACTCCCCTTTTAAATCTTTTAACATGGCTATTTTAGAAGGAGTTTCCCTTAACACCAGGAGTGTGCACTCAAGAGCGAGAAGAATTGCACTTTTTAATTATTTATCGGTTTTTACTGCTTCGGTGTTCTTTTTACAGGAGTGCTGCATCCCCCACAGACAAAATTACAAAAAGTATAAAGAGGACTGGAAGCTAGGACCGTCAGTCTGGTCGGGTTCCTATGGGAACAGGTCCGGGGGTGTAGCCATTTTATTCAAGGGAAATGTTTTAATAGATCATGTGAATGAGATTTTACCGGGGAGGATTTTATTAGTTAAAGCTTTTATTGATGGCATAAGATGGCAGTTTTTAAATTTTTATGGTTTTACGGATAAAAAGGAAAGGATAGGAATGTTAGAAATTTTACCTCTTTTTATTAATGATTCCGAACCATTGATTTTAGCAGGAGATTTTAATTGCATTTTAAGAGGTGAACGCCGGATTTCCAACGCAGTGAGTAGAAACTACGACAAATCCTCCTCTCTGTTAAAGAATATCATTTTAGACTTCAAACTCACTGACGTTTATAAGAAATGTAATGCTAATGAACCTGAAGAAGCCGGCGTCACCTGGGGTAACTCGACTTGTAAGTCGAGGATTGATTTTATCTTCTGCTCCTATCAGGTACTGCCGTCTTATTGTCAGCTTTTAACTAATTTATTTTCCGATCACAAATTACTATCTTTTAAGGTGCAGTTTGGTGGCAATCACAAAAGGAAAAAAACATGGAAACTGAATGTCTCCCTTTTAAGAGATCCGAAGGTTTTATCTGATTTTATTTCCTTTTACAAGCACTGCAGGCGGGTAAGAAACCCCAGAGTTCCGATTACAGAGTGGTGGGAGGGTATGAAAAGGAAAATTAAGAGCTTTTTTACTAAGGTGGGTAAAAATAAAGCTAGAGAAAAAAAAGAGTTTTATGATAAACTTAATACCCGTCTGCAGACGTTATACAGGCTCCGAGATCTGGGTATGGAGGTAAAAAAAGAGATTTTAGACTGCAAAAAAGAAATATCTCAGTGCCTGGAGCAGAGAGCCAAAGAAATTATGTTTCGCTCTAAAGTTAAGCACCTTGAGGAAGATGAAACCTGCTCCAGGTACTTTTTTAAAAAATTGCTTGATAAACGTACCCAGATTGAGGAGCTTGGGGGGAAAAAGGATATTGAGGGCATTTTAAAAAATGCTCATGATTTTTATGCAGACTTATTTAACGAAAAGAAAATTGATAAGTACTTTTTAAAAGACTCACTAAAGGGGATTGATAATGTCTTAGATTCTGATTCTCAAAGGTTTTTATTACAGGATATCACAGAGAAAGAGGTTTTAGAAACAATTAAAAGTTTTAAGAAGGAGAAGGTTCCTGGCCCCGACGGTATACCCATTGAGTTTTATTCTACTTTTTATGGTATTTTAAGAGATGATCTGTTTTCTCTTTTTAAAGAGGTTTTTAGGTCCAAAGTTCTCCCGGGCTCCTGGAGGAAAGGTGAGGTCTCTCTGTTATATAAGAAAGGGGATAAAACAGACATAAGAAATTGGAGACCCATTACACTTTTATGTTGTGACTACAAAATTATGGCCAAATTATGTGCAAACAGGTTAAAAAATATAATTCATAAGGTCGTCCATCAAAACCAGGTCTGTGGGGTGCCCGGGAGGAGCATCTGGGACAATTTAAATCTTTTAAAGGATGTAATAAATGATGTAAATGAAAGAAAAGGGAAAGTTGCCATCTTTTCTTTAGATTTTGAAAAAGCTTTCGACCGTGTGTCACATTTTTATCTTTTTCAGGTTTTAAAGAAGATGGGTATACCTGAGGGGTTCGTTTTATCTTTGAGAGCATTTTATGACCATTGTACAAGTAAGATTTTAATCAATGGTTTTAAGACTCAGGATGTCTTTTTAAAATCAGGCGTGAAGCAGGGGTGTCCCTTGTCCCCACTACTTTTTATTTGCGCCCTGGAGCCTCTTTTAATTGCGTTACGGAAGGATAAACAGGTTCACGGAGTCCCCCTGCCAGGCGGGGGGGGACTAGAGGCCAAAGTAGTGGGGTACATGGACGATGTTGCGGTAATCTGTAGGGACACCCTAGCAATACAGAAAACTTCTAAACAAATAGAACATTTTTGTTGTGCCTCCGGTTTTAAAATTAATTTTAACAAAAGTAGCATTTTAAATATCGGAGAGATGGTTTTAAATGATGTAGACATTCCTGAGTCTGAGTCAGTGAAAATTTTAGGTGTCTCCTTTAGTGAGTCTAATGATGGCCTCAGGAGTTGGGACACGGTTACCGAAAAAATAAACAAAAAATTTTGTATGTGGAATTTAAGAAAATTAACAATGGAAGGGAAGGTTTTAATTATAAAAATGATAATTTTACCGATTTTATTGTATTTAAGCATGACGTTTCCACCCTCTGATCGTATTTTAAAGAAAATTAACAAGGCTTGTTTTAATTTCTTCTGGGGTTCGAGGATGGACAAACTGCAAAGAAACATGGTAATGTTGTCAAAAAACAAAGGGGGGAAAGATTTCCCAGACATAAAAGCCTTCCTTTTAATTAAGTATTTTAGCTTTTGTTTTAATGCCCTTTTTAGAGATAATTACTGGTCCTATTTTACTCGTTATAATACTGGTTATTTTATGAGGAAGAATGGCTGGTTCCAAACAGTTTTAAACTCCCCATATTCTTTTAATTTACCAGTTTCTTACAAGATTTTAGAAAAAATAACGAATACTTTTAATCTAGGACAAATAAGGGTAGATATTTTAAAAAATAGTAAAGCAATTTTAAAGGAAATCAATGATCAAAAACTGATGGCTCCTATTAAGAATTTTAGTGATGATAAGTGTAAACAGACCTGGAAAGCCGCTAATGAGAAATATCTTTTTAATTCACAGAAGGATCTGACCTGGAGCTGCGTGCACGAGTGTCTTCCATGCCGGGCATTCCAGCACCGAAGAGGATTGACAAGCACCGCGGAGTGTCCAAGGGGAGCATGCAGAGAGGAGGAGGACGTTCATCATCTTTTTTGGAACTGCTATTTTGCACAGATTATATGGACTAAAATGCTCCCCTTAATGAAGAAAATAACAGGACTAAGGACTTTAACAAAGGACGGTGTTTTTTATGGGTGTCTGGAATGCCCCTCAAGAATCAAAAAGACTATGGCATGGAAGATCACTAATTGCGTTAAAGTAGCTCTATGGTCAGCCCGGAATATTTTATGTTTTAAGCATGAAGTCATTTCTGTTGAAAATGTTTTAAAAATGGTTTTAGATGAAATGTACAAATATTACCTGGTAGACAAGAAAAACGCTCCTTTTATGTGCCACAAGTGGTTTTTAAGGGAATGGGGATCTGTTATATAATTCTGTAAATATTGTTATGTAATAAGTTTTATTGTATTATTGATTTCCTGATATACATATATTGTAATGATTTTAAATGATTTTAATAAATGACGTCTACCCCTAGATGGGTAGATATCAACTTAAAAAAAAAAATCTGTTCTTATCAGTTTAATATCTGATACGTCCCCTATCTGGGGACCATATATTAAATGGATTTTTCGAACAGGGAGATGGAAAAGGAGCTTGCTCTGTCCACTCCACGCATTGACCTGGTATTGCAGTACCTCCAGGACCGGTGCACCCCTTTCTAATCCAGTATCCAAAAACAGAATGAAATTGATTGCAGGAATCCTTCCGACTTTCAGCAAGTGTTGGAAAACGCGGAGTAGTCTGCTTCACTTCAGCTCATCCTCTGCCTGCCCAGTGCTGTGCTGCTGCCGCTTGCTTGCTTGCTTGCTTGCTGCTTACTCACCTGCATCTAATCTGTCCATCTCCTAATGCAGCAGCAGGTGTCGGTTCTGTCAGTACCCGCCCGCCCAGTCAATTCTCCTCACAGCCCAAATCCAATTAACACTGATGACGGACGGATTAATTGGCTGCTTATCAGCTGAATGAAGTGTTTGGACCTCCACACACCTTGGGATTGATTGGCCTGTTGTGGGGTTGTGCATGCACATGGACATGGGTGGAGCCCTCTGTTGTTCCTGGATATGGCCTCATTTGGAGCAAGCTGGCTGGCTGGATGTTACCATTTGGATTTTCCACTGCGTAAGTAAGTAAGTAAGTGAAGTAAGTAAGTAAGCCTTTGTCTCCCTCTTGTGGATCTTTTGAACTGGATTAATTGGAGGCAAGAAAGTAGTCCAGAGACTGTCTATGTATCAGCAGCAGCAAGCAGCTGGACCAACCTTGTGTGGACAATGGATGGACGGAACACTGCACGTGTCATAGGCGGGAAAGGTCAAGAGAGGTCAGAGGTCAGGTCACGGGATGACATCACAAGGGGCCCTGACGGAACACTGAACAATGGGCTCTGACATCACAATGGACAATGTTTTTTTTTTTTTCTTTCTTTCTTCCTCTCTTCCTACTGCTTACTGACTACTCACTCACCCTTCTCCTTCGGCACAACAACTTGGACGTACGTAAGTGTGCGCAAGAGGCGTGGCCTAAAGTGGGCGTGGGCGCCAGATGGGCGGGTCTATGCAGATTTTTGGCGAAACGGAAGAGGTGCAGGACGGTTGAGTGTAGGGCGCGGGACGCACGTTTTCCCGGATTTCGCTGTCCAGCGAGAATCCTCCTGGAATGTGGCTGGGTACTGTAGGCTGTCGCCTTCAGAAGTGTTCTGCGGTTGCGAACGCGGGCCTGGGCGGCAAACCCTTTTCAGGTTATCGCTTCTCGGCCTTTTGGCTAAGATCAGAGTGTAGTCTGCTATTTCAGTCTGCCTTGCCTGCACGGCCCAGGTCCTTGTGGGTACCCCCTGCACTCTGCCTTTGAGCATCGTTGATTTAATTCAGCTTCAGCTCACTGCTGCTATTGGGTGTAGGGCTATTCCCAGGGAAACAAGAGTGCTCTGGTCTCTCCGACCTCCCTCTTGGCCTGTGGCTTAATAGTCTTGGTGTCACGACGTTTGGCAGCGCTTACTTGGACCTCGATAGCCCGAAGACGACGATTGGAAGATTTTCTCCTGAAGCGATCCAGGAGAAGACCTTCAAGCAGAAGCGAGACTCGACGAGGAACCCCGACGGCGAGGACTGAAGACTCCTCGCCTGAA
>JAKVIS010002680.1:0-21358 GCA_033119425.1 Bufotes viridis | reverse complement strand
GTGATCTATGCACTGGGGCGCCCTGGCGTCATCCTGGAGGGTCCCGGAGCGCACGGAATGTAAGTATGCGCTCCCCGCTCCCCCTACTGTTTACTATGGCAGCCAGGACTTTAGCATCCTGGCTGCCATAGTAACCATTGACAAAAAGCTAAGCGTCGGATCGGCGATGCGCGGAAGCGACGTTTAGCTAAAGGCGGATCTGGACTAATGCCCTTCAATGGGCATTAATTCGAGATCGGCGTTAGCGCTATGTCTTCCGGATTTTTGGACTGAGACAAATCCGCAGCATGCTGCGCTTTTGTCAACGTCCAAAAAGCGTTGACATACTGAACTGATGCATCCTGAGCGGATTTCTCTCCATTCAGGATGCATGGGAAATAAAACTGATCAGTAGCTTTCTCTCCTAGAGATCCGAGGACGGATCTCTAGGACTGAAAGCTAAAACGCTGATGTGAAAGAGGCCTTAACCTATATAAACCTATTTATATAAATGTATAATTTTCCCACTTAGAAGCTGCTTCTTAAGACTTAAAGGGGTTTTCTAGGAGTTTAGTATTGATGCTTTATATTCAGAATAAGTTATCAGCACCCCTGATGATCAGCTGTTGGAAGTATCCCACGGCGCCCGGTGAGCACTGCGGCCTCCTCACAGCTACATTGTACAATGGCTGTGCTTGGTAATGAAGCCCAGGCCCATTCACACTTGGCAGTTACTTTTCCCAAGTCCTAATCAATGGCCAGGGCTCAAGTGTGTATCAGACAGCAAATATGAAGTAATAAACTCACCAACAGATGACAGAAAAACGGATGAGCATGGCAACGGATGAGGAAGATGGAGTCTTGCAAAGGAAGAGATGGCAGATGGCAATGGCTTACAGGGGGAGAGCAAGGAATAAACCTAGCAGAAACTAAAACTGAGGTGCTAAGTCCAAAAAGACAGTAAGAAAATCAAAACCTAAGCAACAAACACTGACAGCTGACCAACACAACTACAATACAGACTACAATAAGACTGACAAACCACTAATGTCAGTATGTACTCAAACAAAGCCAAGTGACTAGGATTTAATGTTTTGGAAATCACTGCACAGTACTATTGCTATATTCAGCCTGGAAGAGGTACGGAACCTAAAGGTATAACCTAAAGGCATAACAATCAAAAAGCCCCTTCCAGCAGACACCAGACTAAATATTGTAATACTGTAAGTTGATAACAGAACCAAAATCAGGTGTAAGGCAGCTGCATGTGATATATATATAGCTGTTAGTGATATATATAATATATATATATATATATATATATATATATATATATATATATTGTTAAGCAAGGTTTTTCATTGGCTTGTCCCCTTTGATTCTTTGTAATAAAAATGGTTAGAGACGTCTAATACCTGGCTGCATTTTGCAGTATGAAGTAACTGTACATGTGTGCTGACCTTTAGGTGGAGCTAGGAGGGGCCAGGAGACTAGAAAACAGTTTTGGAAGAGATCTCAGCTCCATTGAAGACATTATCAGGGTAGGGTCTTGCTACCATCACCTATCTTTGTATTATATGGGTATCTGATGAATAAACCACCTTCACTGATTTTAAAAAGACAAGGAGTGCTACAGTATTTTTTTCTATTTTTCAGCTAAACCAATGCCATCCAATACCTAAAGACTTATCATTCAAAAAATGTTCTCTATCTATTAAATAACACATTAATACTAAGGGCTCTTTTCACACTTGCGTTTTTGCTTTCCGTCCTAGAGTTCCGATCTCGGGGCTCTAGGGCGGAAAGATACTGATCAGCATTTATCCTAATGCATTCTGAATGGAGAGAAATCCGTTCAGGATGCATCAGGATGTCTTCTGTTCAGTATGTGAACGTTTTTTGGACGTTGACAAAACCGTAGGATGCTGCGGATTTGTCTCCGTCCAAAAATCCGGAAGACATGCTGTAACGCCATATCCGGAATTAATGCCAGTTGAAGTGCATTAATCCGGATCCGACGTTAGCTTTTGTGAATGGTTACCATGGCAGCCAGGACGCTAAAGTCCCGGCTGCCATGGTAAAGTGTAGTGGGGAGGCAGGGGAGAAGTATACTTACCGTCCGTGCGGCTCCCGAGTCCCGGGCGCTCCACAATGACGTCAGAGCGCCCCATGAGCATGGACCACATGATCGCATGGATCACGTGATCCATGCGCGTGAGGCGCTCTGATGTCCTTGTGGAGCGCCCGGGAGCCGCACGGACCGGTAAGTATCTGCTCCCTGGCTCCCCACTACTTACTATAGCAACCAGGACTTTAGTAGCGTCCTGGCTGCCATGAGTAACACTGAAAGCATTTTGAATACTGATCAGTCTTCAAATGCTTTCAGTTGTCTTGCGTTGTGACGGATCCGGCGGGCATTTCCGCGACGGAAGTGCACACCGGATCCTCACTACGCAAGAGTGAAAGAGGCCTAAGTGAAGCAGAAAGCTTGTGAATCGCCCCAGCAACATTTATGTTGTATCTTTTATATATTCATGTGAGTGGCTGATAATGGAGACTGATTGTGATATAGCCCAGTTGTAAGTAACCCATATATTACACATATGTATTCTGATAATATTTAGCAAGGCTCATAACCTTCACTAGCCATGCTGGGTTAGTTAACTCTACCGCTCTCCTATTAATACATACTGCTAGAGGCTGGCGTAGACTTCAGATATAACTTACGCCCCTCCTATTAACTTGGCACTTTGGAAAAGCACCAAGAAGCTTAAAAAGTCGCACATTATGATGCACATATGATAAATGTCCCCCAATGTGTGCTCATTGTTTGCTAAATATGCTAGTGAATCCTCCAGCAACAGTTGCAACGCACGCACATACAGATAACAGTATGCGCTTACTGGTTCAGTCACCATATGTATATATCTTACACACATAAAGCATTGAAACAGAAATACTGGTAAATCACCCCAGCGACATTTGTATTATGTATTCACACAGTGTGGAAACCATACATTGGCAAATCTCCCCAGCCACACTGATAAACACACTCCAGGAATCAGAGCAGAACGCCTGCAGTACATGCAGCCTATATCATCTATATGTATCTACATAGCAACCAGGAATGACTCAACATCCTTTATACAACACAGCCCCGACATGTTCCGCCAATCCCATCTTCAGGGATAAAGGGGCTATAGAAAAATGTATCAATGTAAGCCAGCACCTCCGCATATGGTGTCTCGTGCAAGGACCCGGTCCAGTCCGTACAGATCCAGAAGAGTAGTAAGAGATGTCCAGCACTGAGATGAATAAAAATCTTCAGTCTTTATTTCATAAATGTAAAAATACAATTTCTTCACATAGAAGAATGGTAACGCTACTAGCTAATTTCGATCTATACGATCTTAATCATGGTATGGGGTAAATGCAAGTATGATGCTTCTATATACCTGAGTAGCAAAAATCTGCATCAACCAGGTTAGGATTTTCATTACCACACAGGGGTTATAATGTCAAGCACTCCTTGCATTTAACCCTTTACTGCTCACTTGGACTTATAAAAACACAATGAAATACAATACATGTAAATAAATAACAAAACAAATCCTCCAATACCCCAATCCCATGTAATTCTTGTTGTAATAAAGTAAAAATAATTATAACCTCAGTATGAGAGGGAATAAATCCCCAAATGGAGGGGTATCACATAAGCTAACATAAGTTTAAAAACTAGCACTATTCCTATACACACTAATTGGAATCCCCATCCAATTAGTATGTAAAGGAATGGTTCTACCTGTATGGTAATGAAAATCCTAACCTGGTTGGTGTAGCGTTTTGCTCCCCAGGTATATAGGAGCATCATACTTACATTTGCCCCATACCATGATTAAGATCGTATAGATCGAAGCAGCGTTGGAAGCGTTACCATCATCTGCGTGAAGAAACTGTATTCTTTGAAATTTATGAAATAAAGACTGAAGATTTTTATTCATCTCAGTGCTGGACATCTCTTACTACCCTTCTGCTATAGAAAAATACAAGCACCATGATTACTCGTTTTAAAGGCTTCATCTCCCCACCCCAACTTATCCAATTGGGATACAGAGGCTGGAGGAAATTGAGATCACTGATAACATAGCTAACTCCCATTGTGCATGACATACAACTTATTCTAGGTATAAATGACACCAAACATTAATGTCAAGAAGGGCGTCTGACATCGCAATTTCACACAACAATGCTGATTCCATTACATAACTACACATCACTGCTGACATATTCTGGGGTATTACCCAAAGAAAAAATATGCATGTGTGCTGGGATGAATGAAAACAGTAAGCTCCATCATAAAAAGGCAGAAACAACCCACTATTATAAATAGGAATATGATTTTGATGATGTAGCCCAAAGAATATGGGTTCTGACATACAAATATATAAACATCTTGCTGCCTATAATTGTCAATATATAAGGCGTATTATAGTGTCAATCATTATATAAGCAAGGGGATATGACTGCAATTCTTATCTTCAAATATACGCTATAAAGGAAAAACCTTCATTAAGGCCTTTAGTGGGGCGCATAGAATCAAGCCTATATATACATCGTCTAGGAGAATCCTGTTCACCTTCCCACTTCTTAATCCCAATTTTTTTTATGCATATCCCCTTAAATTTAAGGTTCTTAAAATTACTATAATGAATGTAATGTACATGTTTGGCCAGGGAACTATCTTTCTTATTCTGAACCGAACTAAGGTGTCTAGAAATGCGTCTACGTAATTCCTGAATTATTTTACCAAGGTAAATCATAGGTCAAGGGGAATCAGCAGAATAAACAACTTCTTATGTCTGACTGTGAATACATTGTCATACTTTATATCATTCACTATCCAACGGATTCATAAAATGTTTCTTTTTTGGCATATATTTAAAAAAAGAGCCTTTCCACATGGACAATAACGGTCCTCGAAAACAGCCACATATTAGATGTATCTACCTCAGAAGTAAGTTGCTGTACACTAATATAAAATGTTATAAACACAATAATACACAATTTTAATACTAAAAATACATAAAACTTCAATTACATTGAACTACAGATGAACACAAACTCATACTACAAAGCTCAGCATGTTGGTGATGTCTGAAGTCATGTAATGACCATATATCTACAGTATGAGTTACTTGTGGTCGGGGCTACCTGTGACGTGTAGGCTACATGACACTTAACAGTCTACCTGCCTAACTAACTAAACTAAGCGGCTTGATTTGTGCCATAACCGCTGCGTAGGAGGAATGCCTAAAAGGGGCAAAAACCCCAGAACTAAATGATACATAATAGATTATAGCAACAACACTAACATGAACAACCTCTCGAATGCGAGAACATCTCTCGACTAGATTGAGGTATTTATTGAACATGCAAAGCGTCATCAACCTAATTTTCGGATAATATGGGCCGGAACTTTTGTTCCTAGGTTCAGCAGACACTGCACCTAACCTGAAGGAAAGGCCAGATAGCTGTCGGTTTCAACCCTAAATTGGACACCGGCATACGGACATGCCGCATAACTGAGTGGTGCCGTGGGAGCGGCAACAGAGGACTCTCAAGGTCTCGGTCTGTTAAGGATGCCAGTAACTGCTGAAAGACACGAACCGGGCACCCTGAATGGAATGTCGGAAAGCAAATGATTATATTGGGGGCCAGAAAATGGCAACAAAACCAGTGCCAGCGAAAGCATCAGAAAAATAAATGGTTGAAACCGCCGTGGCCTGAGTGACGTGTCAGGTCGGATGTTGTGATACTGCAAACTGATGAAAATGTGACTTACCCAACATTCAGAACCTATAACAACCTTTGAAGAAACGTCAAGTAGCGAAGCCCGTAACCTAATGGGAAATCCACCCGTAACGTGACTCGTTGTATGCTAATAAAGTTTTTATCCTACTACCTGAGCAAAAGATGTAAAGACCTGAAAAGCAAAAATGACATGGAATGACGATCCTGGCTGTGGTAGTATGCTGACACTGACATGAGGCATGCAGTAATATAAACCACCTGCAATACACCACGCTGCTATAGATGAGTACATATAAACGATGCAACCATCAGCACGTACTCCCTGTTGAGATGTGGGTGTATATGCCATTAAAACAGTCTAAACTCAGTTCTTGGCAAAAGCAACACTCATATCTATTATAAGCAAAAGTAAAGCAATCAAATAACAGCAAAATAAATGGTCCTCATGGATCTTTGCAATTACCTTTGTAGTAATTAGCTCCCCCAGTGTCCAGCTAACATTCTGAACTGAAGATGTATCCCCAGCACCTTGCACAGGTGCTTTTTAAGTACACAAACTCAGGTTCACAGCCTTAAAGTGATACACACACATTTTACATTTACAAAAACAAATGCTACAAATAAAACATACATCAACACAGAGGAGCTTACAGTCTACTTAATATACATATCACAAAATAGCAGTTATACTAAAGAAAAAAAAAACCTCTGTTAACAGCAGCTCTGCCTCACCTGGATTAATCAGATGCCTGTATCTCACACTCTATAATGCAATAAGGGGATAATGCTGTATGTCAGTGTGAACAAGACTTTAGTCTGTCTGCAGAAATAATAGCGGATAGAGAGAGAGGTTTGCTGGCGAGCAAGAAAGTGAAAGCAGACAAAAAAGACATGCAGATATACACAGACAAACTAATCACATATTCACCCCCTAACCCCCCCCCCCAAAAGGGGTGGCACGGACCACGGCGGCATGCCCATGGCGTAACCAAGGTTCATGCCGCCAAATACAAAAATGCAGCTGGTTCTACTACCCATGTGCCGCTGGCATTAATGTGTAAAACATCATTGTAGTAATGGCATGTATCCTATCATCCCGCCCCCCCCTTCTCCTGCCCCTCGCAAAGCACGGCGGCCCATGCAAGACATAGAAACCTGCAAGAAATCAAGACGGAGTCAGGCTGACCCCTGCTGCCTAACCGTACTGCTGCGTGGGTGCCAAACGTGAGCTGCCAGGCAGATCGCTCCAGTGCGGTGCTCCTCCTCCTCATCAAAGAAGCCGACACACTGCCGACTGGACTGTAACAGGACGATGCTGCATGAGCTTGCAGCAAACCCTCACCCGACCGGAAGGACCTCAGCTGGGTTCCTGAACGCCGACTAGGTACTAAAGCTGCTGATTCAGCCCATGTGCTGCATCAGATGGCTCAGACTGCACACAACTACACAGCACCGTCGACACACCCAAGGGAGGCGCCTGCCTGGTATAAGTGTTCTACTGACGCCCCTCCACAAATACAGGCCAATAAATCGGCCTTCATACATATTAAACAGCAGGCAGGTCTTTATTATCACATTACAAAGTCTTCATTCACCTAATAAATGGTACTAAAATAACCCCTTCCATATTGCATTTACAGTTGATATACAATTCTTTATTCCTGTAGCTGCCACTAGAGGGCTGTCTGGATATTTTACAAATAGCCATATACAGATCACCCCTAGTGGTGGGAACATGAAGCTGACATTTTTACATTTGTGTGAGAAACAATAAACTAGTTCTCTGAACTAAAGTGGTGCTATGGACCTTATCAGGTATATTAGGGAAATACTCCAGATGATTAATGCTGCTGTATAAGGTGTCCCTGTTCCCCAATGGGCAGGAATGCGGATGGCACACAGATTAAAAATAGTCACTTGCTTGACGTATTATTGTAGCACCTGTATGGGGAGGCTGCTGAGTATCCCTCTTGAGGACCTTCAGGAAGTTCATACTCGTTAAAACGTTAGTCACCCTGAGGTGGAGGTGACAAGACTTTGGAGACACTTCATTTTTTCACTGTGGATTGTAGCATACTCTCCAGATAATTATAATAGATACATGTTATAAATAAATTAAATTCTGTCACAATCAATATCACATAGTGCTTATTGCTTCTGCTTCAAGTTCTCAGATGAAACGTTACAGTGTACTTCCAGGCATATAACAATTATAGAGATGTCAGCAGGTTTCTTTGGTCTGAGCTTAGGGGTGTAGTTCTTTCGGATATAGAAGTTGCAGTCACATTTGGGCACTGGAGAATGATGAGTCTTAATGGCTCAAGGCAGGTCTGTGGCCCAACAGGCATTACAGGTCCTTGGGAGCACCATCAATGTCTTGTTTGGAGATCACAATGACCATATATCTATGAGTTACATATTAGACAACAAGCAGGTCTTTATTATCACATTACATAACCCCTTCCGTATTGCATTTGCTGTTGATATACAATTCTTTATTCCTGTAGCCGCCACTAAAGGGCTATCTGTATATTTTACAAATAGCCATACACAGATCACCCCCTAGTGGTGGGTACATGAAGCTGACATTTTTAGATTTGTGTGGGAAACAATAAACTAGTTCTCTGTACTAAATAAGTGGTGCTCTGGACCTTATCAGGTATATTAGGAAAATACTCCAGATGATTAATGCTAATGCATTTTAGATGTCCCTGTTCCCTAATGGGCAGAAATGGCAACCAAGCTGTATACTGAGATAACATTTGAGAAGGGGCATGTTACCATGGGGGCCACTGCTATATTTATGCTTGTGGCCCCAACCATGGTAACATAGGTGCCACCCACCAACTAATGACCAATAAATAATTAAAACCAATAAATAATCCATATAAACCATGACTTAGTCCATCCATTTAGGGACACTATTCCACACAAGCCATGAAGGATTTACTCTGTCATGTCTCCCCTAATAAAACTGCGTCCCTCTCAGTCATAGAACTAAGGCCCAAATTAAATACTCAGGGACAGGTGAATCAGATTCTGCCTATATAAACCGGGGTAAACCGGTATCATTGCCTCAGAGTGAAATGTGAGAACATTAAGGTCGTAATTGGATAATGGCAAGTCCTTTAATTACAAAATTAAAAAATTATATTCAAAACCTGTGACCAGTGTATGTGTACTTGTGAAGGATCAAGTAACAAATAGAGATGTCGCGAACATAAAATTTTCCGTTCACGAACGGCGAATGCGAATTTATGCAATTGTTCGCGAATGGGCGAACAGGGCAAACCGCCATAGAATTCAATAGACAGGCGAATTTTAAAACCCACAGGGACTCTTTCTGGCCACAATAGTGATGGAAAAGTTGTTTCAAGGGGTCTAACACATGGACTGTGGCATGCCGGAGGGGATCCATGGCAAAACTCCCATGGAAAAATTACGTAGTTGACACAGAGTGTGGTAAGTTGAATTCACAATGCGATTAATATCTGGGAGGAGACTGATGTACTAGCCCTAAAAGGGCTTTTTGGGGTGCTGTTAGGACGCTGTCCTTACAGCAGAGATCAGATGAGTCTTTCAGGACTGGAGTGGACACTGAATACACTAGCCTAGCTATCGATTTTCCTATTAAATCAGCAGCAGCTACACTGTCCCTCCTCTCACTAAGACTGCAGGGTTAAAGTTTACTCAATGATGACGAATAGGGGCGGACCGAACATCGCATATGTTCGCCCGCCGCAGCGTTCAGGACATCTTATTTGCGAATTCAACTTAGAGCTGGGTTCCTAATGGTTGTATTGCTCGTTATATTCTAGCAATACAACCATTAGGAGCCAACTCTAAGATGAATTCATAATGCTGATAATATAACCTGCATTAATCGCATTGCGAATTTAACTTAAAGCTGGGTTCCTAATGGTTGTATTGCTTGAATATAACGAAGATTGAGAATATAGCGCTATATTCGTTATATTCGTCAATTCTAGCAATACAACCATTAGGAACTCAGATCTAAGTTGAATTCCCAATGCGATTAATACAGGTTATATTAATCGCATTGCATTACAACTTAGATCTGAGTGTTTTTTGATGCTGGGTGACCCCATACAGGCACGGCTTAATTTCTGGGGGTTTTGCCCTGCAACGTCATCAATGCGGTGAACTGCCGTATGTATGTTTTGTACTATGTGCGTACTCCCGCGATGATGGCGTGATGCCGCGAGATCACGCGGCCGACTATTTGGTAAGCGCCATCTCGCGTACTCCCGCGATGATGGTGTGATGCCACGAGATCATGCGGCCGACTAACTATTTGGTAAGCGTCATCTCGCTAGCATTACGTCACCAGCGGCAGCGGAGATGGCGCACTAATATGACAAGTTCCCAATACACATATGGTAGTGAGGTCAGTCCAATCACACACATGTGTGTTATATTTTACTTGATTGATATGGATATATTTAGGGGTTAGAGGGAGTGATTTAGATCGCCCCTTGAGAAGCGGAGTGAAACGTGCGTCGGGGTGGGCTCTCCTCTCAGCAAGAAGCCCGTGTCCTCCAATCAAGTGTCCCTCAGGTATACTAATTGTGGAATATATGTGCCTCATTGCTGTATTGTATGTGCATAATTGTCCATCAGGCTAGGTCAGATAGGCACTGTTCCACCCTTATATTCTATATTGGGGGTGTTATTTTTATCAGCACTGTGATAGAGTTTTTACTTACCCTGTATGGGAGAGATAATCGGGGCCTTCTGTGCATGGGAGGGAGTCACATGTCTTGGCTACCATTTGTACTGGCGCCATATATTCTATGATATTGACATTATGTATATATCTGTTGTTGGTCTTTTTATCAACTAATAAAGCTTTGAAATTTTTATTACGTGTCCTTTATGGTTATTTGGTGATATACTGAGTTCCTAATGGTTGTATTGCTAGAATTGACGAATATAACGAATATAGCTCTATATTCTTAATCTTCGTTATATTCTAGCAATACAACTCATTAGAACCCAACTCTAAGTTAAATTCGCAATGCGATTAATACAGGTTATATTAATCGCATTGCGTTACAACTACTAACACTGCAGCTTCAGAATGAATCTAAGATGGATGCCGTCCTTGCTTTTTGATAGGAGGTGGGAGGGTCTGGGAGGAGGGTATGCTAATTGGCTGGAATGTGTCTGCTGACTGTGAGGTACAGGGTCAAAAGTTTGCTCAATGATAAAGTATGAGGCGTGACGCGAACATCGCAAATGTTCGCCTGCCGCGGCAGACGGGAACAAGCTATGTTCGCGGAACCGTTCGCGCGAATAGTTCGGGACATCTCTAGTAACAAACTGCTAGAGCAATTTCTTTTAGCTGCTCTTCTCTCTGCGCACAAAATAAATGAATGGTCACAAATCCAAAGTAAAATTGGCTGATCTAAAAGTGACCATAAGTGAATTCACCTTTACATAAGATGTGTCACCTACATCAACCCTATACAACCAGGTATATATCCTGGTAGGGTTGCTGGCGCTGATTAAAATGATACCTATATTTTACCTGTAGGTAGTAGTCTTATGTAAAAATGTGAATTTGTATTAATATGCTAATGAGCTATTGGAGCACCAGGAGGCAGGCTTATGCGATGCCCTGGTGCTCCATACTGACAGCTCCTTTACTTTAAATCACGCCCCCTCCCTTTAGATTGATCTAGTGCCGAGATCTCACGCCTGCACTCTCGCTGTCTAGAACAGCACGTGCACACATCTTTGGCTTCATCTTGATGAGCGAAGATGCATAATGCGCACAATCCATCCACATAACTGAACCCGGAAGTGGCAGCGCATTCAGATTGAAGTATTTCTCCTGAATATGGAAACACCCTACATATGGTAATTGTAACAATGGCAGTTGGCAGCCGCCAGTGTGCAGCGCATCCTGCTATGTACTTCAGCTGTACTGCACGCATAGGCTCCTCCTCTCCGCTGCAGGTTTTGTACCCGCTTTCCTGCACTGTCGCAAGTGGCAACAGCTCCAGTTGCACCGTGTAGTGGCTGCACGTGTCCTGTTTCTTTAAATGCTCGTACACGCCCATGACTCCGCCTCCTCTCCAATCCCTGCCTGGCACCACCTATATAAGGGTGCTTCCCCTTCCTGTGATGCCTGAGCAATATTGTAGTTTCTACAGCAAAGGTTCCTGAGTAGAGATGAGCGAACACCTGGATGTTCGGGTTCGAGAAGTTCGACCGAACTTCTCGAAAATGTTCGGGTTCGGGATTCGAACTCGACCCGAACCTTATCCCGAACCCCATTGAAGTCAATGGGGACTCAAACTTTTAGGCACTAAAAAGGCTGTAAAATAGTCCAGGAAAGGGCTAGAGGGCTGCCAAAGGCGGCAAAATGTAGGTAAATCCCCTGCAAACAAATGTGGATAGGAAAATTAATTAAAATAAAATAAATAAAAATTAACCAATATCAATTGGAGAGAGGTGCCACAGCAAGGAATCATGCGTCATATCACCCACCACTGGAGAAGGCCATTCTCATTTATTTCGGACCAGCACCCAGACAGAGGATACAGGTCCCACAGCAAGGAATCATGCGTCATATCAACCACCAACGGAGAAGGCCACTCTCATTTATTTCGGCCCAGCACCCAGACAGAGGAGAGAGGTCCCACAGCAAGGAATCATGCGTCATATCAACCACCAACGGAGAAGGCCACTCTCATTTATTTCGGCCCAGCACCCAGACAGAGGATACAGGTCCCACATCAAGGAATCATGCGTCATATCAACCACCAACGGAGAAGGCCACTCTCATTTATTTTGGACCAAGCACCCAGACAGAGGAGAGAGGTCCCACAGCAAGGAATCATGCCTCATATCAGCCACTACCGGAGAAGGCCACTCTCATTTATTTGGGACCAGCACCCAGACAAGGAGAGAGGTCCCACAGCAAGGAATCATGCCTCATATCAACCACCAACGGAGAAGGCCACTCTCATTTATTTCGGCCCAGCACCCAGACAGAGGATACAGGTCCCACATCAAGGAATCATGCGTCATATCAGCCACCAACGGAGAAGGCCACTCTCATTTATTTTGGACCAGCACCCAGACAGAGGAGAGAGGTCCCACAGCAAGGAATCATGCCTCATATAAACCACCACCGGAGAAGGCCACTCTCATTTATTTGGGACCAGCACCCAGACAGAGGAGAGAGGTCCCACAGCAAGGAATCATGCCTCATATCAACCACCACCGGAGAAGGCCACTCTCATTTATTTCGGCCCAGCACCCAGACAGAGGAGAGGTCCCACAGCAAGGAATCATGCCTCATATCAACCACCACCGGAGAAGGCCACTCTCATTTATTTGGGACCAGCACCCAGACATAGGAGAGAGGTCCCACAACAGGAATCATGCCTCATATCAAACACCAACGGAGAAGGCCACTCTCATTTATTTCGGCCCAGCACCCAGACAGAGGAGAGGTCCCACAGCAAGGAATCATGCGTCATATCAACCACCACCGGAGAAGGCCACTCTCATTTATTTTTGGACCAGCACCCAGACAGAGGATACAGGTCCCACAGCAAGGAATCATGCCTCATATCAACCACCAACGGAGAAGGCCACTCTCATTTATTTGATTAGCACCCAGACAGAGGAGAGAGGTCCCACAGCAAGGAATCATGCGTCATATCAACCACCACCGGAGAAGGCCACTCTCATTTATTTTGGACCAGCACCCAGACAGAGGATACAGGTCCCACAGCAGGAATCATGCCTCATATCAACCACCAACGGAGAAGGCCACTCTCATTTATTTTGGACCAGCACCCAGACAGAGGAAGAGGTCCCACAGCAAGGAATCATGTGTCATATCAACCACCACCGGGAGAAGGCCACTCTCATTTATTTTGGACCAGCACCCAGACAGAGGATACAAGTCCCACAGCAAGGAATCATGCGTCATATCAGCCACCACCGGAGAAGGCCACTTTCAGTTATTTTGGCCCCACCACCCAGACAGAGGAGAGGGTTCATTCAACTTTGGGTTGCACCGCAAGATCATGGTAAAGTTAAAAAATGAGGATTCAATAAAGAAGTGCCCCAGAGTACAAGAATACATGGTTGATGGGGAGGCAGTTATAAATGTCTATTCTGCACAAGGGAGGCACAGGTCCTGTGGGATCCATGCCTGGTTCATTTTTATGAACGTCAGCTTGTCCACGTTTTCAGGTGCCACCTGTGCGCTTTCTGCAGAAGACTGGGTGGGAGATAATGTTGTGAACATGCTGGATCCACTGTTGGCAACCCAATTGACTAGCGCCTGTACCTGCTCAGGCCTTACCATCCTTAGAACGGCATTGGGCCCCACCAAATATCGCTGTAAATTCTGGCGGGTACTGGAACCTGAGGTAGTTGGTTCACTAGGACGTGTGGCTGTGGCAGAATGGCCACGTCCTCTCCCAGCACCAGAGGGTACACTAACACCACCACGACCGAGTCCGTGTCCCTTACTAGATGTTTTCCTCATTGGTACCATTCACCAAGCACCACAATAAGGAAAAAAATATTTGGCCCAATGTATTGATTTCAAATTTAGGCCTTTTTTTACAGGCACCTAACACTATCTGCCTATTTGTTTATGTAGCGTATTACACTAATCCAGGCACAGCAATAACCACTGATTTAGGGAATATCTCTTTTAGGGCTAGTATTTAGGCCCTGGATGAAAGGTATCCTTTATGGACAGATTTACAATTGGCCTGCAACTGCTGGGACAACAGATTCAGGGTATTGCTATTTTGCCAGATTAATTTCACCCCAGAACAAAATATATGTTTTAGCAGACACTATGAAATCTGGCCTGCAACTGCTGGGACACCAGATTCAGGGTATTGCTATATTGGCAGGTTAATTTCACCCCAGAACAAAATATATGTGTAGCGGATACTATGAAATCTGGCCTGCAACTGCTTGGACACCAGATTCAGGGTATTGCTATATTGGCAGGTTAATTTCACCCCAGAACAAAATATATGTGTAAGCGGATACTATGAAATCTGGCCTGCAACTGCTTGGACACCAGATTCAGGGTATTGCTATATTGGCAGGTTAATTTCACCCCAGAACAAAATATATGTGTAAGTGGATACTAGGAAATCTGGCCTGCAACTGCTTGGACACCAGGTTCAGGGGTATTGCTATATTGCCAGGTTAATTTCACCCCAGAACAAAATATATGTGTAGCGGATACTATGAAATCTGGCCTGCAACTGCTTGGACACCAGATTCAGGGTATTGCTATATTGGCAGGTTAATTTCACCCCAGAACAAAATATATGTGTAGCGGACACTATGAAATCTGGCCTGCAACTGCTTGGACACCAGATTCAGAGGTATTGCTATATTGGCAGGTTAATTTCACCCCAGAACAAAATATATGTATGAGCGGATACTATGAAATCTGGCCTGCAACTGCTTGGACACCAGATTCAGGGTATTGCTATATTGGCAGGTTAATTTCACCCCAGAACAAAATATATGTGTAAGTGGATACTAGGAAATCTGGCCTGCAACTGCTTGGACACCAGATTCAGGGTATTGCTATATTGGCAGGTTAATTTCACCCCAGAACAAAATATATGTGTAAGCGGATACTATGAAATCTGGCCTGCAACTGCTTGGACACCAGATTCAGGGTATTGCTATATTGGCAGGTTAATTTCACCCCAGAACAAAATATATGTGTAAGCGGATTACTATGAAATCTGGCCTGCAACTGCTTGGACACCAGATTCAGGAGTATTGCTATATTGGCCAGGTTAATTTCACCCCAGAACAAAATATATGTGTAGCGGATACTATGAAATCTGGCCTGCAACTGCTTGGACACCAGATTCAGGGTATTGCTATATTGGCAGGTTAATTTCACCCCAGAACAAAATATATGTGTAAGCGGACACTATGAAATCTGGCCTGCAACTGCTTGGACACCAGATTCAGGGTATTGCTATATTGGCAGGTTAATTTCACCCCAGAACAAAATATATGTGTAAGCGGATACTATGAAATCTGGCCTGCAACTGCTTGGACACCAGATTCAGGGTATTGCTATATTGGCAGGTTAATTTCACCCCAGAACAAAATATATGTGTAAGCGGACACTATGAAATCTGGCCTGCAACTGCTTGGACACCAGATTCAGGGTATTGCTATATTGGCAGGTTAATTTCACCCCAGAACAAAATATATGTGTAAGCGGATACTAGGAAATCTGGCCTGCAACTGCTTGGACACCAGATTCAGGGTATTGCTATATTGGCAGGTTAATTTCACCCCAGAACAAAATATATGTGTAGCGGATACTATGAAATCTGGCCTGCAACTGCTTGGACACCAGATTCAGGGTATTGCTATATTGGCAGGTTAATTTCACCCCAGAACAAAATATATGTGTAAGCGGATACTAGGAAATCTGGCCTGCAACTGCTTGGACACCAGATTCAGAGGTATTGCTATATTGGCAGGTTAATTTCACCCCAGAACAAAATATATGTGTAGCGGATACTATGAAATCTGGCCTGCAACTGCTTGGACACCAGATTCAGGGTATTGCTATATTGGCAGGTTAATTTCACCCCAGAACAAAATATATGTGTAAGCGGATACTATGAAATCTGGCCTGCAACTGCTTGGACACCAGATTCAGGGTATTGCTATATTGGCAGGTTAATTTCACCCCAGAACAAAATATATGTGTAGCGGACACTATGAAATCTGGCCTGCAACTGCTTGGACACCAGATTCAGGGTATTGCTATATTGGCAGGTTAATTTCACCCCAGAACAAAATATATGTGTAAGCGGACACTATGAAATCTGGCCTGCAACTGCTTGGACACCAGATTCAGGAGTATTGCTATATTGGCAGGTTAATTTCACCCCAGAACAAAATATATGTGTAGCGGACACTATGAAATCTGGCCTGCAACTGCTTGGACACCAGATTCAGGGTATTGCTATATTGGCAGGTTAATTTCACCCCAGAACAAAATATATGTGTAGCGGATACTATGAAATCTGGCCTGCAACTGCTTGGACACCAGATTCAGGGTATTGCTATATTGGCAGGTTAATTTCACCCCAGAACAAAATATATGTGTAGCGGATACTATGAAATCTGGCCTGCAACTGCTTGGACACCAGATTCAGGGTATTGCTATATTGGCAGGTTAATTTCACCCCAGAAAATAATCTATCCTTTGCCAGACAGCAGACAGTATTATACTTGTCTAGCCAAAGCTGGAACACCAGATTTAGGGGATTGGTATTTGGGCAATTGTATTTAACCCTTAATAAAATATAGAAATTGCTATCCTGAGTTTCTAGGGTTGACAATTAGCACAGCCAAGCCCCTGATGTAGGATATAGCAAAAAAAACTAGTATTGATGGATTGATGGACTTGGTGGCAGCTTCTTCTGGTGCACCACAAGTCACAAAATGGCCGCCCGATCAGCCCAGAAAATAGAAGTGACAGAAAAACGCTCTGTGCAGCCTAAAAACCAGTGAGCAAGTAACTAGCAGAAGTTCAATGATTCTCAGCTGTTGATCGATCACTTCATTAAGTGTTTTGGCTAAGTTAATCCCTTCCCTAATCTCGCCCTAACACAGCAGCTGCATCCTCTCCTACACTAGTCAGAGCAGTGTGACGTGCGGCGCTACGTGACTCCAGCTTAAATAGAGGCTGGGTCACATGCTGCACTGGCCAATCACAGCCATGCCATTAGTAGGCATGGCTGTGATGAGCTCTTAGAGCAGAAGTAAAACGCTAGCTGATTGGCTGCTGTGCAGCCCTTCAGAAAGCGGGAAGTAATCGGCGAACACCGAACCAGGCCAAACTTTTTTAAAATGTCCGGGTTCGGGTCCGTGTCCCGGACACCCCAAAATTCAGTACGAACCCGAACGATGCTCCAACTGTTCGCTCAACACAATTCCTGAGTTGTTTCCTGTTTCTGAAAATTGCCCTAATCCTGACCTCATCTCTGTCTGGTCCTCCTGTAGCTCGCTGCTCACAAGTGTACGGTTCGGATTATCGACCACGCCTTCTGTCCGCTGTTCAGCTCGTCCTCCGCTGCACCTGAGCTTTTCAGCTATACTGTTCTAACAGCTCGAGCTCTGCTTAATCACCAACTCAGCTCTGCTTCATCCGACTCTGCTGCTGTGCATCCTTCATCCAGCGACAGCTCGGCTCCACCTGCCTGTACCCCAGTGCTTGCATCGGGCGTTCTGGTCAGCCCGGCCAGCTGCCACTTAACTGGGACCACTCTTGCGGTGGCGACCTGGTGTCTCCCCTGCAGCTAAGACCAGCTTCCGCATCCTGGAGCGGGATAAAGGGTGAAGACCAGGGATACTTAGATTCGGCTCTAAGTTTGGCCCAAAGTCAAATCGGTAAGTGGCACACGGGTCCACACCTGCTGAAGCGTAACAGTAATAAACTTCTTTTATAGGACACACTAGAGTTCAGAAGGGATGGAGCACCATACTGTATGACCTTTGGAGCATAGATTTCACTGGAATAATTTTCAGTTGCCATGTTGCATTTGTAGAGAGCCTGAGGTTTCCCTACAGTGGATACCCCCAAAAGTGACCCCATTTCGGGATCTACACTCCATAAAGAATATTTAAAGGGGTGTAGTGTGCACCTTGGCTAACAGGCATATCATAGAATGTAGAAAACCTTGGGTCTGTGAAAATTACATTTTTGTTTACAAGAGAGGCCCAGGTTTTTATTTTACAATTGGTAACAGGGAAAAATCACCCACATTTTGTTACTCATTCTCTCCTGAATCGACAACACCCCATATGTGGTCGTAAGAGTGCTTATATGGGCACACCGTAGGAGCTCAGAAGAGGAGAGGCGCCATGTGCGTTTGAGGACCTAGTTTGGTGATTTAAACAGCATTGACTGACAACTGCAGAGGCTCTGAGGTTAAAAAAAAAAAAAAACAAGAAATGACACTATGTTGAAAACACACCCCTCACAGCATTAGGGGTGTAGTGGGCATTTGGCCCAACATCATATGTGACTGATATCAGCCACTCCTCCTATATCGCTCCAGCCTGATATAACCTCCAGAGACATTACATCATATGTGACTGATATCAGCCGCTCTTCTTATAACACTCCAGCACTGATATAAACTCCAGAGACATTACATCATATGTGACTGATATCAGCCGCTCTTCTTATAGCGCTCCAGCACTGATATAACCTCCAGAGACATTCACATCATGTGTGACTGACATCAGCCGTTCCTCTTATAACGCTCCAGCCTGATATAACCTCCAGACACATTACATGATATGTTGACTGATATCAGCCGCTCTTCTTATAACGCTCCAGCACTGATATAACCTCCAGAGACATTACATCATATATGACTGATATCAGCCGCTCTTCTTATAATGCTCCAGCACTGATATAACCTCAGAGAAATTTACATCATATGTGACTGACATCAGCCACTCCTCTTATAATGCTCCAGCCCTGATATAACCTCCAGAGACATTACATCATATGTGACTGATATCAGCCGCTCTTCTTATAACGCTCCAGCACTGATATAACCTCCAGAGACATTACATCATATGTGACTGACATCAGCAGCTTCTCTTATAACGCTCCAGCCCTTATATAACCTCCAGAGACATTATATCATATGTGACTGATATCAGCTGCTCCTCTTATAACGCTCCAGGCCTTATATAACCTCCAGAGACATTACTGTATATCATATGTGACTGGCGTCAGTCGCTTCTCTTATAACGCTCCAGCCCTGATATAACCTCCAGAGACATTACATCATATGTGACTGATATCAGCTGCTCCTCTTATAACGCTCAGGCCTTATATAACCTCCAGAGACATTACTGTACATCATATGTGACTGGCGTCAGTCGCTTCTCTTATAACAGCTCAGCCCTGATATACTGTAAACTCCAGAGACATTACATCATATGTGACTGACATCAGCCGCTCCTCTTATAATGCATCCTGCCCTGATATAACCTCCAGAGACATTACATTATATGTGACTGATATCAGCCGCTCCTCTTATAATGCTCCAGCCCTGATATAACCTCAGGAGACATTACATCATATGTGACTGATATAAGCCACTCTTCTTATAACTCTCCAGCCCTGATGTAACCTCCAGAGACATTACATCATATGTGACTGATATCAGCAGCTCCTCTTATAACCTTCAGAACATTACTGTACATCATATGTGACTGGCGTCAGCCGCTCCTCTTATAACGCTCCAGCCCTGATATAACCTCCAGAAAATTACATCATATGTGACTGATATCAGCCGTTCCTCTTAAACGCTCCAGCCCTGATATAACACTCCATAGACATTACATAATATGTGACTGATATCAGCCGCTCTTCTTATGACAGCTCCAGCACTGATATAACCTCCAGAGACATTACATCATATGTGACTGATATCAGCTGCTCCTCTTATAACGCTCAGCCCTATATAACCTCCAGAGACATTACTGTACATCATATGTGACTGACGTCAGTAAGCTTCTCTTATATCGCTCAGCCCTGATATACTGTAAACTCCAGAGACATTACATCATATGTGACTGATATCAGCCGCTCTTCTTATAACACTCCAGCACTGATATAACCTCCAGAGACATTTACATCATATGTGACTGACATCAGCACGCTCCTCTTATAATGCTCCAGCACTGATATAACCTCCAGAGACATTACATTATATGTGACTGATATCAACCGCTCCTCTTATAATGCTCCAGCCCTGATATACTGTAAACTCCAGAGACATTACATCATATGTGACTGATATAAGCCACTCTCTCTTATAACTCTCCAGCCCTGATGTAACCTCCAGAGACATTACATCATATGTGACTGATATCAGCCGCTCCTCTTATAACCTCCAGAACATTACTGTACATCATATGTGACTGGCGTCAGCCGCTCCTCTAATAACGCTCCAGCCTGATATAACCTCCAGAGACATTACATCATATCGTGACTGATATCAGCCGTTCCTCTTATAACGCTCCAGCACTGATACTAACCTCCATAGACATTACATGATATGTGACTGATATCAGCCGCTCTTCTTATAAACGCTCCAGCACTGATATAACCTCCAGAGACATTACATCATATGTGACTGATATCAGCCGCTCCTCTTATAATGCTCCAGCCCTGATATAACCTCAGAGACATTACTGTACATCATATGTGACTGACATCAGCCGCTCCTCTTATAATGCTCCAGCCCTGATATGACCTCAAGAGTCACTACATCATATGTGACTGATATCAGCCGCTCTTCTTATAATGCTCCAGCACTGATATAACCTCCAGAACATTTACATCATATCTGACTGACATCAGCTGTTCCTCTTAAGCACGCTCCAGCCTGATATAACCTCCAGAGACATTACATGATATGTTACTGATATCAGCCGCTCTTCTTATAATGCTCCAGCCTGATATAACCTCCAGAACATT
>JAKVIS010002679.1:0-21510 GCA_033119425.1 Bufotes viridis | reverse complement strand
TCGAGAGCTGTGCTACAGGTATGAAACTAGTAAGTTATTAGTTGTAAGTATTCTCTTTTGGATTAAAATTAAAGAGTCCTAGAAGAATTGTCTAAACAAAAACAAAAAAGAAAATGGATATCACCACATGGAAAAGTTTTTATCATAGAGCCGTTATCATAGTATGTTGCCTAACTTCCAAGTTATAAGTCTGCAGCATTGATGAGGAGAATGTTTCCCTTACCTCCTCCTAATCCGCTCAAGAAGGCTGCCTGTACATGCGAGAATTGATATAGAAAGTATATTGGAAAATTCTATAACTTTATTAATTGCAGTTAAAAGGATTTTCAGAGACTGTAATGCTGATGATGCTTATCAGTATCTGATCAGTGGGGTCCAACAGCTGGGACCCCACTGATCAGCTGTTTGAAAGGCACCGTGCTCTTGTGTGCACCGCAGCCTTCTCGCAGCCTACAACACTGCTGTACACTGTATGGCAGCTGTGCGTGGTATCGCAGCTCAAACCCATTCACTAAAATGAGGCTGAGCTGCGCCCAGGCTCATCGTGTGACCGATGAGCGTGTCGTCACTGGCCTGGGAAAGCAGAGAGGGAACAGCGGCGCCACTGCAAGCGCCATTGTCTTCTCAAACAGTTGATTGGCGGGGCTCCGGTGCTCGGACTCCCACCGAAATCAGGCTACTGCTATTGACATATCCAGAGAATTGGTCGTCATTATTGAAGTTTTGGAAAACCCTTTTAATAAATTTGCTGAAACTGTAACATCCCTTAAAGTGCGCACTTCGTCTATAATCAATTGATAAGATGCAGTTTCATAATCGTTAAAAGGAACCTGCAGTCAGCTTTATAGTGACCTCCTACTGACAGCAGCATAAAGTAGAGAGATGAGCTGATTTCATTAGTGTGTCATTCCTGGAGCTTAAAAGTAAGAGGTTGCTGTGAGATCCAGGTTTATAGTCAGTGCAGCTCGGGCCTGGAAAAGAGCTTCACAGCTGCTTAGAGAAGAGTCCTGGTTATTCATGAGCTCCTGCTCACCGCACTCCTGTTAATGATTAAGAGTTTTTCCTCGCGGTCTCTCCCTCGCTGCTGAAGACGGACTGGACTTTCTTTTGAGCCTGTCTTAGCTGAGTGAGGAGAATAGTAGCTCCTCGTTTTAGCAACAGGCTTAGGGTCTCAGCAGAGATCAAAACCTTTGGTGGCGGTGACTTTGACATATTAAGAGTTTTATGAAAGTGCAATTACACATTAAAGGAAATTCTGTGTTGTTAATATTGTCACAGTTAGTATTGCTAAATAAAGCTTGTGTGATTTAACTCTTGAGGCCTCTACCGCATGAGCGATACGGATTGTGTCAGGGACTATTCAGCGAAAAACTGTTGCTTTTTTCATGCAAGTTAGATCAGTTTTGTCTGTCTTTACGTTAAGGGTGTACATTTCTTCCATCCTGATTGCATCCATTTTTTCACACACATGAAGGAAAACTGAATAAAAACACTCAATATCTCCAAGCAACCATCAGTGCAAAGCGCATTGCATCCCAGATGCATTCCGCTTTTTCATTGCAGTCCCATCTCATTTCTATAGAGCAAGGGCTGCGTCAGAAATGGACAATATAGAACATGCTGTGATTTTCCATTGTGAGAAAACAATGATCACATGCACGTAACCCATTGAAATAGATGGGACATGATTATTCAGTCCGGATGCTGTCGGTTAACAGCATGCATTGCATCTTGACGGAAAACTCACTCCCTGTGAAGTTAGTCTTAAGGACCAGCTTGTTTCAAGGCTTAAAAGGGTTGTCTCATCTGAGACATTGGTGGCCTATCACTAGGATACGCCACCAATGTCAGATAGGTGCAGAGTCACACCTCTGGGACCAGCAAATATATCTAGAGCGAGAGCTTAGACCGTGCAGGGTGGACATCCTCCATTCAATTCTCACAGGAGTTCCAAAAATAGCCAAGAACTGGCTCAGGCATTTCTGGCAGTTCAATATAGGTAAAATGGGAGAGTGTTGCTGTGTGTCGTCACAGCTCTTCCGTCCCACTTCTATGAGACTTCCAAAAAATAGCTGAGCACGCCGCTTCGGCTATTTTTGTAAATCCCATAGAAGTGAATGGAGAGTGCGCCACGCATGGCATGGTGCACTCTCATTCGGTTTTGGGGAGGTGAGACCTGCACCGGTCCAACATTGATTGAAGTGTGTGTCCTAGCAATAATGCAATCCCGTTAAGCTGACCAAGAAGCCATTTTTTTCAGCTTTCCAAGAGCCACATGGCGCGTACCTTTTTTCTCTCAATCTTGCTGTGAGGTCTTCTGTTTTTTTTGGCATATTTCAAAATTCATTTTGAATATATATATAATTTATTGATTAGCTTTCATTAATACTTTAGTTTTTTTCTCACTCTCATACTAGGCATTTTCAAATGTGTAAACACAGACCAGAACAGCATATGCACTGAGTTTCTTGGATCGGGCACACAGATTTGGTTTGTGAATAGCCCTAACTGACTTGTAGAGAAGAGAAATGTACTACTTTACTACTTTTGCACAATAAAACTTGTTTAATATAAAAGGGCCCAGGGGTAATGTATTTATGTTGGGGTTTTTTTTTTTAGGGAGGGGAACGTTTCTTAAAATTTACAAAACTTAGTTTTCCTTTCATCTGTGCTCCCTTGGGGACTTGGAAGCAGTGATCAAGCCTTTTATAAATATATAGGCCCAGATTTACTAAGCCTGTAGATGGTGTAGAGCAGGTTGTCTAGACCTGTGCCAAGATTTATCACAGGGGCACAGACTGGATGATAAATTTGGCGCAGTGACTAGACACTTTTTCTCTGCCTTTATACTCAGGTCTCAGGTTGGCTTACTTGGAGACAGATTTGCACGCCTAGAATTTCATGAAAATGTTGGTGCAAATGGTGCATCTTAGACCGACCTTTTCAATAAGCTCCACCTCTTTTCAAGCAAACCGTAGAAACCCTAGATGCACCAAATCATGCCAATTTGAACTATTTAGCCTTAGTATTCCATACTATTATAGTCTGTCAGTTTAATGCTGACAGGAAACCACTTTTGGCATGGCCTAATAGGATGACATTGATGGCAGATGTGGGAGTCTTCCTTAGAACCCACCTGCCATAGTACCTGGGTGGAAGATGGACTGACATAGGAGTCCCCTACCCTCTGTGGATGTACCCCTAACCTTCCTATTACGTCATGTCGGGTCTTTAAAGATGCCGCCACTCCTGAAAGGAGCAGGCGCCATAACAACCGTTTTCGATACAGCAGGCACCTAAGCAGCCAATGTTCGTGACTGGGGTGGGCCGATCGCAGACATTTAACTCTCAGGTGCCGTGGTCAGGTCTGACCGAAGCGCACGCTTCTGTGATGCTCCGCCTCTGTGCGGCGATCGGAGATCGGACTCCAGGTGCAGCACCTGTCATAGTGAATGACAAGAGGCTTATCACTGCTTCCTATGGAGCCCTTGCCTGTAACAGGGCCCATAGGAAACTAGTAAATGCTAGTGCATTGAGTTCATGACAATAGCACCCATGATTGCTTGTTATAGTTCCATATGGGAACTATAACAAAGTGTAAAAGCAAAAGTCTTACAAATAAAAAAATGTAGAAATATTAAAAATACAGATCATGGTATCGCCTGCGCGAAAACACTCATACTATCAAAATATAAAAGCATTGATCCAATGAAAGAGCGACATAAAGGGTCAAATGGCCGATTATGCCATTTCAGGCTGCTTCTCCTGCCACAACAAAATTAAATAAAAAGCGATCAAAGAAGCCAGCACAACCCAGAATGGTATCGCTGAGAAGAACAGAACTGGCCCTGCAAAAATAAGGCCCCCATACAGCTCTGCGCACACAACCACAAAAGTAAGAGGGATCAGAAAATGAACAGCAAAAGAAAACAGATGTACCGTAAAGCCTTAGTTTAAGTTTTTCAGCATCAACACGCAAAGAAAAGTATGTGTGTGGTATCGAGCCGATTCGTGACTGACCTGAGAACTGGAAGACCTACAAGTACGATTGTGCCGCATAATGAACGCTGTAAAAAAAATACATGAAAGCTGTGGCGAAATTGTTTTTTCCAATTCCACCACTTCTTGAATTTTTTCCCACTTGCCACATTACATTCTATGCAATATTAAATGATGGCGTTGGAAAGTACAACTCTTGTCCCGCCAAAATAATCCCGCATATATGTGGACAGAAAAATAAAAGGGGAGCAAAAAGATTAAATGCAAAGTCAAAACCTCCAGGATAGAAGGGCTAAAGAACAATTTTAATCTAGAACAGAGTTTTTTCCTAATCTGGTTCTATTTGCTTTTTTTTTTTATTCTATTTCGTGGAGATCACGGTGGCAGCTATCTTGACGGAGCTGGTGATGGCAGCATTCAGAGACTCATATTCTAGGAATGGCCTCTGTTCTGCTTCGCGCTATTGACTGTTGTATAACGCTAGTCAGACAGCTTAACAATAATTCAGAAGTCAAGAAACGTGAGACATCAAATCTGTATGTATTCTTCTTTCTGAATAACTTTGTAAAACTACAACATAAACATAATCAAAACATACATGTCAGTACATTAAACATAGTGTAACAGCTTCCTACCATCAATGAAAGAACTTACGGACAATTCCACCATCTAGTCCTGAGATGCTTCAGAGCACCACTGTGTGCTGCTTGCTGGTCCAGGCTCACTCATGAAATGGAGGACAAGAAGTTCCAGGTTGAAGGTCACTGTCTCTCATAAGAATATTACAACTTCCTGTTAAGGCTGATCTAAACTTCGTAGGCAATATTAATTCTGGCCACTAGATGGCAGCAACATCAAACATATTAATACAGTAATTATAGACATTGCAAAACAATATGAGCAGCACACTCCCTGCCTGACATAATTTATTATGTCACTACCTATATAATTACTGCATTGCATTAAGAACACATAAACCTGAGAAATAATCCTAGCTAATCTGGCACTAGAACAATAATGTCAGTTACAGGCCTAAGATACATTTTGGAAGTCCCATTTCTTACAACCTTGACCTCTACTTTTCTAACTTTGCCATCTCTACTTGGTAGTGCATTGACAACAAGTCCTATGGGCCATTCATTTCTGCTTTCTTGGCCGTCCTTAACAGAACAACCTGACCCACTCTTACATTCGGGCGATCTTCAGTCCACTTTCTACGGCGCTGCAAGGTTGACAGATACTCTCTCTTCCATCTTTTCCAAAAGTGTCAGCCAAGCATTGCACTTGCTTCCATTGCTTAGCATGAACTTGATGGGTACTCAGATTTACAGGTGGAGCAGACAAAGGGTTCACCTTTTGAGTTAACAACATTGCTGGAGTAAGAACCATAGGTGTATCTGGATCTGAGGATACAGGAACTAAAGGTCTTGCATTCATAATGGCTGTAACCTCTGCCATAAAGGTACTCAAAGTCTCATGGGTCAAATAAGCAGGTTTAGTTTGTAGCAACATAGCATCCAAGATCCGTCTGGCTATACCTATAAGTCTTTCCCAGACACCACCCATGTGTGAGGAGTGTGGAGGATTAAAGACCCAAATACATCCTCTATCTTGGAGAAAGCCTTGTAATTTTGAGTCGCTGGCACAAATGTTAAGTTCCTTGCAGGCTCCCACAAAGTTTGTTCCTCTGTCAGAACGGAGAAGTTTTGCTGGACCACGAATTGAGAAGAATCTCCTCAAAGCATTAATAAAGCTTGATGTTGACATGGCTTCAAGTAGCTCTATGTGTACAGCTCGGGTGGACAGACAGGTGAAAAGGACTGCCCATCGCTTGCTATCCGCGCTGCCTCCCTAGTGCGACGGGTTAAGACTGACCATGGACCAAACACATCTAAGCCCACATTGGTGAAAGGTGGTCCAACAACTACTCTGTCCGCTGGTAGCTCTGCCATCTTTTGGCTTTGTAATCTCCTCGCAGCTTTCGACAGATGACACATTTGTGTATAACCGCTGACACTAACCGCTTACCACCAAGAATCCAGAAACCAGCGGATCTAACTGCACCCTCTGTGATGTGTCGACCTTGGTGAACAACTTGTTCGTGACAGTATCTAACAAGCAGTGTGGCGATGTAGTTATCATGGGGTATAATGACAGGCTGTTTCTCTTCTTCAGAAAGTTCAGCAACGGACAAACGTCCACCTACTTTTAACAACCCGTTCTTGTCCACAAAGGGGCTAAGTTTCCTAAGACGGCTATGCTTTGGGAGGGGCTGTTGTTTTGTGATGCAGTCAATTTCTTTCTGGAAATGTTTGCTTTGAACGGAAGAAATTATAACAGATTGTGCCTGTGAGAGCTCTTCCAGACTGACCCGCTCATGGAAACTTTCCCACTTTCTGACCTGATCGTTATTATTTTCTCTTCTGAAGGTTTTAGCAACGTGGATAAGTCTGGCTAAGGTCTTAACTAGAATCTTCCAGGAAGAGAATCTCTCAAAGCAATGTGAGTGAAGTGTGGCTTCAGAAGCTTTGGTACTGAAACTTGTAATTTCCGATCTAATTTCAGGGTCAGCTTCAGGCTCTATGAGAGGATAAGTACTGGCAGTGTCTATGTCCTCACAGTGTGGTTGGTACAGAAAGGATGGTCCAGAGAACCATATAGAGTTCTGAAGGCATGCTGCTTGAGTAGGTCTAGTGGCATAATCTGCAGGGTTTTGCTCTGTGGATACATAGAACCACTGATCTGGGTGTGTAGATTGCCTGATTCTGTTAATCCTGTTTGAGACATACAGGTAGAATCTCCTTGTGGTATTGCAAATGTACCCTAGGACAGTCTTGCTATCCGTGAAGAATTTCACAGCATCAAAGTCAGTGTCTAGTTCATCTGTAATTAACTCTGACATCTCTACTGCAAGTACAGCAGCACACAACTCTAAACGAGGAATAGTATGGGCTGGTTTAGGGCTTAATTTGGACTTTCCCATAATGAATCCAACATGGCACATGTTTTCTGCATCAATTACTTTCAAGTAAGCTACTGCACCTATCGCTGTGGTGGAGGCGTCTGAGAAAATGCACAGTTCTTTCCTGCAGGCCAATGATAGAGAGACGGGAACATAGCATCTGTCTATCTTTAGGTGCTCTAACGCTAGCAAGGATTCTGTCCATTGAACCCACTCACTCAGTCTTTCTTGAGGAAGCAATGCATCCCATTCACTTTTCCCAGAAGACAGTTCACGAACTAAGGCCTTACCTCTTATTGTCACAGGAGATACAAACCCTAGGGGATCATAGAGGCTATTTACGGTGGATAGAATTCCTCACGTGTAAAGGGCTTTTCCTCTGAGGAAACTTGGAAAACAAAACTGTCTGTATCTAGATCCCAACTTAGGCCTAGGCTTCTCTGCAGGGGAAGGGTGTCTGTACCTAGGCAAAGATCTTTAAGGTCCTTAGCTCTGTCTGTCACAAGGAAAGCTTCCATGACCTTTTGGCTGTTGGAAGCGATTTTATGAAGACGCAGATTAGATTCTGCTAGCATCTGCTTTGCTTTACTGAGGATGGAAATTGCGTCTTCAGGAGTGCTAGCAGAAGCGAGTCCATCATCTACATAGAAATGCCTCAATACAAAGTGTTTGGCGTCTTGTCCATAACACTCTGCATATTTCTGGGCTGCCTTTTGCATGCAGTATATAGCGACAGCAGGAGAGGGCCTGTTGCCAAATACGTGCACCTTCATTCTATACTCGATAATTTCCTTGTCTATGTCATTGTCTTTGTACCAGAGAAAGCGTAAAAGTCTCTATGGTCTTCTCTGACGAGAAAGCAATAAAACATTTGCTGCACGTCTGCTGTGAAGGCAATGGGCTCTTTTCTGAAGCGCATAAGGACACCTAGCAAGGTGTTGTTTAGGTCAGGGCCACTTAACAGTACGTCATTTAAGGAAACTCCTTCATACTCTGCGCTGGAATCAAAAACTATTCTGATTTGGTTAGGTTTGTGTGGATGGTAGACACCAAACATTGGTAGATACCAGTGCTCCCTATCTGTCTCAAGGGGACTTGCTACTTCAGCGTGATCATTGTCTAGCATCTTTTTAATGAATTCAGTGAAATCTCTTTTCACTTCTGGCTTTCTCTGTAGTGTTCTGCTGAGTGAATGCAAACGCCTCAAGGCTTGATCCCTGTTACAAGGCAAAACACGTCTGGGTGTGCGAAAAGGAGAGGGGCCACCCAACTGTGATTGTCGCCTTGGTAGACCTCTCTGTCCATGATCTGCAAGAAGGTCTGATCCTCTATAGACAGGGCCTGTTTATCATCATCTTTAGTTTTCTGGAACACTGTAATCCCTAGACTGTCTGTCTCAATGTTGGAATTGACTTCTCCTTTGCAATGTAGCATGGGAGAGTCCCAGTGTTGTGCTGGCTTGCCAAAGCTTTCTTTTACTACAAAGCTGTTGTGACAGGGGCTAAGAAGGGACGTGCGCCCATTCGTTAACACAGATGTCTTCAAACTACTAACGTTGTCAGGCTGGTGAACCGTCCCCAGGCAAACTTCTCCTACAATAACCCACCCCAGGTCTAGTCTTTGTGCATAGGGGGCGTTGTAAGGTCCATTAATTTGCTGACGTACCTTGTGTACCTGAAGAATGTCTCTTCCCAGAAGTAGAAGGATTGAAACATGTGACTCAACAGCTGGGATAAGGTGAGCAATTGAGCGGAGATGAGGGTGATGATGGGCTACTTCTGGAGAGGGAATCTCTGTTTTGTCATCAGGTATCATGCCACACTCTATAAGGGTAGGAAGTGAGAACTGCACTTTCTTATCAAGGGATTCAATGGTAAAGCTAGTAGCTCTTCTCCCTGTGGTTTCAATTGTCCCTGCACATGTCTTTAGAGTGTATGGAACTGCACTTGCCTTAAGGTTAAAGATATCAAAGAAGTCTGGCTTTGCAAGGGATCTGTTGCTCTGCTCGTCGAGCACTGCATACATTTTCACTGCCCTTTCTCTCTTACCAGTGGGATACACAGTCACTAAACAGATTTTAGAGCATGATCGTGGACTCTTGCCTGGACCACATACTTCTGTGCAGTTAGACATTACTGAGGAAAGTGGGGTCTCTTTGTTGCTCCCTGCCCTGATCTTTAACGGGTCCTACAGTTTCTAGTGATGTAGGAGCAGGCCCAGGGTGCAAAGCTGCAATATGTTTCTCACTGCCACATTCGGAACATTCTACTGACATTTTACAGTCCTTGGCAATGTGATAAGTGGAACCACAGCACTTAAAACAGATGCCATTTTGTTTAAGGAAGGACATCCTCTCAGCAATGGGTTTGCTTCTAAAGCTTTTGCATTTCTTTAGTGGATGTGGTTTTTTGTGTATAGGGCAATGTCTATCAGGGTTTTCTATAGTCTGTACCTTGTGGGTACTTTGACAGTCGGTGACTTCTGAAGGTACAGCTGTTTTGTGTGTGGATACAGAGGTCTTACCATAAGGTCTGTGAGGCCTTTCAGGTCTGTGCGATTGATTGCTGTTGGTAGCGAAGGCGAAACTGGGATCACTCCGGATCTTTGATTGCTGTCGGACAAACCTAGAAAACACAGAGAAAGGGGGAAAAGCAACTCCATAGTCTTCTTTGAATTTGCCTCCCACAGACATCCACTTGTCTTGCAGATTGGAAGGTAGCTTCTCTACTATGGGATTAGTGCCTCTGGCTGTATCTAGGTAAGAAAGTCCTGGCAAGTAGCCATCCTCTTTGGCACATTCTATCTCTAACAGAAGGTCACTCAGTTCTTGTAGCCGCACGTTGTCTCTGTAACCCACCTTTGGAAAGGCTTCAAGCTTTTTCAACAGTGCTCCTTCAATCGCTTCTGGGGATCCATACGTTTCTTCTAGTCTTTTCCAGGTCATGTTGAGTCCTACTGCAGGGTTGAACAGGTTCGCTCTTCTCATCCTCTTTGCATGTTCTGCTGACTCGGTACCAAGCCATTTTATCATTAAATCAAGCGTCTCTGCTGGTGATAAGTTCAGGCTTCCAGTGGCATTCAGAAAGGAAGATTTCCATGCCCAATAGTTTTCAGGACGGTCATCAAATTGTAGAAAGCCTGAGCTCACCAGTTCTTTGCGGATGAGATATTTGGTGACATCTACTGCACATTGATGTTCACACATGTAATCTTTAGGTTGAAGTGGTGAGAACACTTGTTTTTTGATTATTGGGGGTTGTGGCGCTTTGTCCTTACTTTGCTGGCAGCTGTTAATCTCATGTGGTTGATAGGACCTGCACAGGGGATCTGTCCGTCTCGGTCTGAATTCTGTTGCTTCCAGTTTGAGAGACCGTTCTTTGTATGCACATCAGTAAGGTTCTTGACATACTCACTTGTACGATCTGCAAAGGATAGAGGTTCTTCTGGAACCTTTGGTTCTTTATATGATTTTTCACTTCCTGACCGACTCGTTCCCATGTAGGCAGCGGCCTCCGCTTCAGCGACTGCAGCTGCAGTCTGTCGCTGCAGGATGAGCAATTTTGACTCTAATTCTGCTTCTTCCTGAGCTATGGCAGCTTCCTTGGCTGCTCTCTCTTGTGCTATGGCAGCTTCCTTGGCTGCTCTCTCTTGTGCTATGGCAGCTTCCTTGGCTGCTCTCTCTTGTGCTATGGCAGCTTCCTTGGCTGCTCTCTCTTGTGCCATGGCAGCTTTCTTAGCTGCTATCTCTAGCATCATCATGGCTTCTTTTTCTGCGTACTGTAGCTGGACACGGGCAGCTTCTGCCTTTGCACGAGCTCTAACTGCTGAGGAACTTGCTGAGGACATCTTGCTAGCTTGTGAAGATCTGGACACATGTGACTGTGCATCGTCTTGCTGGGCACTAGGATGTTCTCCTGCCTTGCTGTGTCAGCGGTAGCATGTCATCAGCCTGATACTTTGCTCCTGATCTTAGACTCATGCTGCAGTAATGGCGTCTCTGTGTATTCCAGACTGCCACGTGGCTGTCCTTTTACTGTTCTGCTTCGCGCTATTGACTGTTGTATAACGCTAGTCAGACAGCTTAACAATAATTCAGAAGTCAAGAAACGTGAGACATCAAATCTGTATGTATTCTTCTTTCTGAATAACTTTGTAAAACTACAACATAAACATAATCAAAACATACATGTCAGTACATTAAACATTGTGTAACAGCTTCCTACCATCAATGAAAGAACTTACGGACAATTCCACCATAAAGTCCTGAGATGCTTCAGAGCACCACTGTGTGCTGCTTGCTGGTCCAGGCTCACTCATGAAATGGAGGACAAGAAGTTCAGGTTGAAGGTCACTGTCTCTCATAATAATATTACAACTTCCTGTTAAGGCTGATCTAAACTTCGTAGGCAATATTAATTCTGGCCACTAGATGGCAGCAACATCAAACATATTAATACAGTAATTATAGACATTGCAAAACAATATGAGCAGCACAGCCTCTGTAGAAGTCACTAAGCAAGGAGGGATAGGAGGGTAACAGTCCATCACCTATTGTCCTAGGTGAATACGGTGTTAAAGGGGTTCCCCCACGAAAAATATTCTACAGTTTTCAAACCAGCATCTGCATCTGAATACTTTTGTAATTGCATGTAATTAAAAAGTTAGCATAACCACTGAGTTATTCACCTGCTGTTTTTTTTTCTTATTTCCTTGTCCTGCTCTCTGAGAAGGCCGCAGATGCTCAGTGTCATCCTTCAACTGCCTCCAGAGCTGTGATAGGGAGAGCATGGACCGCCCCTTAGCTGCAGCAGAGAAGACACTCCCTAGAGCTCCCAGCTTCATATAAATCAGGCAATGAATGTGGAGATCTCTGGATCCATGCGAGGTACAAGGCTGCAGTAGAAAGATTCCAATGACTTATTAACTCCTTGCCGACCGCCTAACGCACGGATGCGTCCAGCGCGGCAAGTTTGTTCCTCCTGGACGCATCCGTGCGTCATCTCGCGAAGCGAGATCTGCTGTGAACCAAGTTAGTGGAATATGAGACTTTGCAAAAAAAAAAAAATATATTAATTTCCGCTAACTTGTGCCAATTTATTTATTTTTTTCTGTGAACTCGTCATGCCCCTCACGGAATACCTTGGGGTGTCTTCTTTCCAAAATGGGGTCACTTGTGGGGTATTTATACTGCCCTGGCATTTTAGGGGTCCTAAAGCGTGAGAATCCAAATGCGTAAAATGCCCTGTGAAATCCTAAAGGTACTCATTGGTTTTAGGGCCCCTTTGCGCATCTTGGCTACAAAAAGTGGCACACATGGGTATCGCCGTACTCAGGAGAAGTAGGGCAATGTGTTTTGGGGTGTATTTTTACATATACCCATACTGGGTGAGAGAAATATCTCTGTAAATGACAACTTTTAATTTTTTTATGCAAAGTTGTCAATTTACAGCGATATTTCTCACACAAAGTATGGGTATATGTAAAAATACACCCAAACACATTGCCCTACTTGTCCTGAGTACTGGCGATACCACATGAGTGACACTTTTTGCAGCCTGGGTGCGCAAAGGGGCCCAAATTCAACGAGTACCTTTAGCTTTACATGGCTGCTCACAGTTTAGCCCCACCCAAAATGCCAGAACAGTACAAACAACCCACAAATGACCCCATTTTGGAAGAAGACACCCAAGGTATTCGCTGAGGGGCATAGTAGAAAATCCGTCAAAAGTTAGCAGAAAGGGAGACTTTATGAGAAAAACAATAAAAATCAATTTCCGCTAACTTGTGCCAAAAAAAATCTTCTATGAACTCGCCATGTCCCTCACAGAATACCTTGGGGTGTCTTCTTTCCAAAATGGTGTCACATGTGGGGTATTTATACTGCCCTGGCAATTTAGGGGCCCTAAAGCGTGAGGAAGAAAAATGCGTAAAATGCCATCTCTAAAGGTACTCATTGGTTTTAGGGCCCCTTTGCGCATCTTGGCTGCAAAAAATTGGCACACATGTGGTATCGCCGTACTCAGGAGAAGTAGGTCAATGCTGGGTGAGAGAAATATCTCTGTAAATTGACAACTTTGTATACATTTTTTTTTAAAGTTGTCATTTACAGCGATATTTCTCACACCCAGCAGGGGTATATCTAAAAATACACCCCAAAACACATTGCCCTACTTCTCCTGAGTACGGCGATACCACATGAGTGACACTTTTTGCAGCCAAGATGCGCAAAGGGGCCCTAAAACCAATGAGTACCTTTAGGATTTCACAGGGCATTTTTACGCATTTGGATTCTCATGCTTTAGGGCCCCTAAAATGCCAGGTCAGTATAAATACCCCACATGTGACCCCATTTTGGAAAGAAGACACTCCAAGGTATTCCGTGAGGGGCATGGCGAGTTCACAGAATTTTTATTTTTGGCACAAGTTAGCGGAAATTGATATATTTTTTTTTTTTACAAAGTCTCTTATTTCACTAACTTGTGACAAAAATAAAATTTTACATGAACTCACCATACCCCTCACGGAGTACCTTGGGGTGTCTTCTTTCTAAAATGGGGTCACATGTGGGGTATTTATACTGTCCTGGCATTTTAGGGGCCCCTAAAGCGTGAGAAGAAGTCTGGAATCCAAATGCGTAAAAATGCCCTGTAGAAATCTAAAGGTACTCATTGGTTTAGGGCCCCTTTATGCATCATGGCTGCAAAAGTGTCACACATGTGGTATTGCCGTACTCAGGAGAAGTAGGGCAATAAGTTTTGGGGTGTATTTTTATATATACCCATACTTTGTGTGAGAAATATCGCTGTAAATCGACAACTTTTAAAAAAATTTATACAAAGTTGTCAGTTTACAGAGATATTTCTCTCACCCAACATGGGTATATGTAAAATACACCCCAAAACACATTGCCCTACTTCTCCCGAGCACTGCGATACCACATGAGTGACACTTTTTGCAGCCTGGGTGCGCAAAGGGGACCTAAATTCCAAAGAGTACCTTTAGCTTTTACAGGGCTGCTCACAATTTAGCCCCGCCCAAAATGCCAGAACAGTAAACACACCCCACAAGTGACCCCATTTCGAAAGTAGACACCCCAAGGTATTCACTGAGGGGCATAGTGAGTCCGTGGAGATTTTATTTTTTTTGCCAGAAGTTAGCAGAAATGGAAACTTTATTATTTTTATTTTTTTCCTCAGAAAGTGTCATTTTCCGCTAACTTGTGAAAAAAATGAAATGATACATGAACTCACCATGCCCCTCCGCGAATACTTTGGGGTGTCTTCTTTCTAAAATGGTGTCATTTGGGGGTATTTATACTATCCTGACATTCTAGCACCTGAAGAAACATGACAGGTGCTCAGAAAGTCAGAGCTGCTTCAAAATGCCGAAATTCACTTTTTGCACCATAGTTTGTAAACACTATAACTTTTACCCAAACCAATAAATATACACTTATTGGATTTTTTTTTATCAAAGACATGTAGAACAATAAATTTAGAGAAAATGTATATAGAAATGTAGTTTTTTAAAAAAAATTTACAACAGAAAGTGAAAAATGAAAAAGTAAAAATGTCAGCAACAATGAAATACCACCAAATGAAAGCTCTATTAGTGAGAAGAAAAGGAGGCAAAATTCATTTGGGTGGTAAGTTGCATGACGGAGCAATAAACGGTGAAAGTAGTGTAGTGCGGAATTGTAAAAGTGGCCTGGTCATTAAGGGTGTTTAAGCTAGGGGGCTGAAGTGGTTAAAGAGCGTAAACACAGGCAATTTAATATAGATCTAAAAGAGTTCAAGGAGAACAGGGCATACCAACTGGAGACGAAAGAACCTCCACTTCCTTCAGAGTCCGAGGTGCTCTGATTTGGAATTTCCACAGTCAAGAGGGAGAAATAGCAGGAGAGGTCAAGGGGGTAGAGGTTGAGCTGGTAAGACAAGATGGTCACGGTCAGGAGTCAGAAGGGAAGAGGGGGAATCAAACTCACAGGGAGATTTTTATCACAAGGGACTCCTACCAACTCTGGGAATGGACTGGTACAGGGAAAATCTAGCAAATAAGGATGAGTTACAGATTGTAAACCTTTCCTCTCGTACATTGAGTCTCTATGAAACTAGAGTACTTAAGAAAGGGCTGTCTTTTGTTCCTACCACCAAATTCAACCCCTTCACGTGGGTCAAGGACCTACACTTATTTGCTAGGAGATTAAAATGACGATTATTTCCTCTTTGACAGTAAGTTCTTTCACCAGCTCAGGGGGACCACTATGGCGAGCCTCTGTGCCTTCACGTATGCGAATCTCCTCCTGGGTTGGTGAAAGGATAAACTTGTTTTTCCTGATAGCCAACCCTGGTGGTGTGATAACATCGTCTTTTGGGCTTGCTACATCGACGATGTTTTCTTGATTTGGAGTGGAGATTTGGACCAGTTTAAAACCTTTATGGATATTCTAAACACCAATGAATTGGGCTTTTCATTCACTTATGAGTTTCACCCTGAGACACTCACATTTTTGGATGTCAGGGTGACAAAACAGAATGAGAGGCTAGTTACGACTCTTTATAGAAAGTCCACTGTGACTAATAATGTACTACACTGGGATAGCTTCCATCCTACCAATTTAAAGAAAGGGATCCCCCAGGGACAGTTCCTTAGAGTTAAAAGAAACTGTTCGGACATTAACGTATAATCGTTTCAAAGGAAGATGGTACCCCCAGAAAGTACTGAGGGACGCCGTCCATAATGCTCAATCACGGGACAGAGACACTCTCTTGGTCCCTAAGGAATTAACTATTGACCGCGATACTATTCGGATTGTCTCCACTTTTGATGTGGAGATCAGACGCATCCGGGAGATAATCCAAAAGTATTGGCCCATTTTACGTATGGACCCTGATGTGGTGTATGCCCTCACACTTAATTCCAGCATCACGTTTAGGCGGGTAGATCCCTGAAGGATAGACTGGTTCATAGCCACTTCACGAGCCCTTCACCCCAGGGTGTTGGCTGGGACGCAGACCTTTAGGAACTGTCAAGTGTGGCTCTTGTGCGGCCTGTCCTTTCATTAAAAATACTAAAAGCATTGTCTGTTCTGTCACGCAACGGTCTTTTTTATCAGAGAGTTTACCAACTGTCGTAGTAGAGGAGTAGTCTATGTGTGCCAATGTTCTTGTCCCCGTGACTCCCCACAGGAGTTTCGACTGAGAGTTTTGGAGCATGTTAATGACATAAAAACAGAAAAACACTCCCGTGGCGGACCATATTTGGGAATGCCATAATGGCAATCCAAAATCCCTGAACTTCTCAGTACTTGAATTAGTACCACCCACACCCAGGAAGGGAGACTGGGATCAACAGATCCTTCAAAAAGAGACAGAATAGATCTACAGATTTCAGTCCCAGTCATCCAGGGGATTGAATGAGAGGATGACTTTTGCCTGGTTTATCTAGCCCTGTGTCTCCTTGTCAGATCATTGAGTAACCTCATCTCCGGTAACAAGGGATACCTATCTCGCGCGCAAGCGCTAAGTTTTGTTACTTTTTTGTTGGTGATTATCCTCTCCAACTTCTTTGGTCATCTTATTCATTATTTTTATTTCGTTCTGTATATGTTCTTTCTGAATGTCCGACCTTGTTTATTATTAGATACTGTACTTTACTATGGAATAATTGTCCATCATATATCCACATATATGGATTTTGTCCCCAACCTTATATTAAATACTTTATTATGGACGGCATTTCCAACATGTATCCATATATGTGTTTTTTGTCATCTGTAAACCCATATTACATTAGGTTACATTAGTTTACATTGTTGTTGCCCCTTCTGGGCCTTGTCTTGGCTATCAGTGTTTTTTTGGGGGCCTAATTTGCTCCGGAAGGCTTTCTATATATGCGCTTTGCGGCCGGTCTTTGGCGCTTGCTTTCCAGTGTGGAGTGCACGGCCATTGTACAAATGGCTGCTGGCGCTGCGCTTCACGGTATAACGCACTTTTTCCACACCCCTTGCATGCGCACTGCCTCAGCGACGAGTCTCCAGCGTGCGGACACTGCTTACCGCTTGCGCTGCGGCCCCCCTCCTTCATCTCACGGCATATCATGCATTGTGGTTAGTCTGGGTGAGGGGGCAGAGCTACGTCTTTGCGCCCCTCCCAGCGCGTCTCTCTTTTATATTGTAGCGACGCTTGACATTCCGGGCAGTATTTTATTAGCTTACCAGAGTGAGGCTTGATATGCTATCTGCTGGGGGCGGTTTCTTAATTTGACATGCTACCTGCTGGAGGGCGGTGCTTTAATCTACAGACGTCTAATAACAGGCAATATCTATGTGATTGACGGACTCCACCAATAGGGTAACTAGATGCATTCGACACACCCCAACCTGGTGGACATGGCTGGAATGCTTTGAGCTACCATCTGCTCCAGACCTGAGCAGACAGGATCCATAGTTACAGCTCCGTGAGTATAATTGCATCGGTCATGGCAGCCTGGTATGTTAGCAGCAACTTTCTCCTTAATGTTTTTCTACCAACATGCTACCTTATTCTATATATGTCTAAATAGGCAATTGTTTACATTTGGTGTGCTGCGCTGTATACATCATCTTTTCTAGCCCTAAGTTTCATAAGCCGGGCTGGTTGTCATTGCTCTGAGCCTCTTGGGTTGCCATACTTACCTTTTTATCTTTATTTGTATTGGATCCTGCCTATATATACGTGCCTGTTGTGTACTGTGCTTTTACTACATGCACTTTTTTTGTCTATGTGTATTGTAGGGATTTCCCAAATGGTAGCTTCCGGATAAACACACAGCAGTCTTTTAGTGGTGGAAATCAAAGTAATAAATGTCTTTTATTGTTGGCACACAATAATTGAACAGACGGCAGTGATCAGCTTGCTTCAGCCAACACTTAAAAAAACAATACAATCCAGAATCTGAATAAATCACATAGTTCTGTTTAGGGCACAGTACCGTAATCCTCACAGAGTAGATGGGGACCTTGCTTTGGTCCTCTGTCTCTCGGCAGAGACCCTCCGGCTTTTACTCAGCTCCAAAACTCACCACCATACAGAGCTCCACTGTCAGCGAGGTGAACACACACACCTAACTCTGCTGGCTAACTTTTGTAAGCCGGTCAAAACCCGGCCTGGACCGTGGGGAGTAGTCACCCACCCAGCACTATGACCACTCCCAGTAAGATCCGTCCTGGATTAACTTTCTCAGCTATGATAATTAACCAAATTGTCAGTCAGCTACTGCTGCTGACACATATGCTATTGGCTCCTACTTCACCGAGGCCAGGAACCTCGGTGACACATATCTCCCATCTATGATGGCTGGACGATAGCTATGACTGGGCTGTTAATGTACAAGGTTACAATCTGTTCAGAAAGGATCGCCAAAACCGGAGAGGGGGAGGGGTCTGCCTTTACATAAAGTCCTGTCTAAAGCCCACACTCCAGGAAGACATCTGTGAGGGACACGAAAATGTGGAGTCATTGTGGGTGGAGATAAATGGAGCCAAAAACAATAATAAATTACTAATAGGAGTTTACTATAAACCACCTAATATACCAGAGTCCGCAGAAAATCTATTACTAAACGAGATAAACAAGGCGGCAAACCATAATGAGGTGGTTATTATGGGGGACTTCAACTACCCAGATATAGACTGGGAAACTGAAACCTGTACATCCCATAAAGGAAACAGGTTCTTGGCAATAGCCAAAGACAATTACCTTTCCCAAATGGTTCAGGACCCAACTAGAGGGACGGCCATACTGGACTTAGTATTAACCAATAGACCTGATAGAACAACAGACGTGCAGGTCGGGGGACACCTGGGAAATAGTGACCATAAAGTAATAACCTTCCAATTATCCTTCAAACGAGAGTTTCTACAGGGAGGAACAAGAATACCAGACTTCAAAAAAGCTAAATTTAGCCAACTAAGAGAGGCCATAGGCCCAATTAACTGGGACAAAGTCCTCAAAAATAAAAATACAACCACAAAATGGGAGATTTTTAAAAGCATCGTAACATCTAATTGTGATCGATGCATACCTTATAGAAATAAAAGGCTAAGAAATAAGAAGAAACCAATGTGGATAAATAGAACCGTAAAAAAGCAATAAATGACAAAAAGAAAGCATATAAATCACAGGATAAAAACAGGAGGGGAGCCAGGAAGCTATGATAAACTATAAGGAAAAAAATAGAATATGTAAAAACTAATAAAAACTGCCAAACTAGAGACCGAGAGATTAATTGCCAAAGAGACCAAAACTAACCCTAAAATGTTTTTCAATTATATAAATGGTAAAAATATAAATCTGAAGGAGTCGGCCCTCTACATAGCAATGAGGGGGAGTTGCAGAAAGCGACGAGGATAAAGCTAAGCTATTAAATATTTTCTTCTCCACTGTTTTCACTGAGGAAAATAAACTGTCAGATGAAATGCAAAATGTAAAAGTAAATTCCCCTTTAAAAGTGCCCTGTCTGACCCAGGAAGAAGTACAGCAGCGACTTAAAAGATTAAAATAGACAAATCGCCAGGACCGGATGGCATACACCCCGTATCCTAAGGGAATTAAGTGATGTCCTAGCCAGACCCTTATTTTTGATATTCACGGACTCCATACTGACAGGGAATGTTCCACCAGACTGGCGTATAGCAAATGTGGTGCCAATATTCAAAAAGGGTCCAAAAACAGAGCCTGGAAATTATAGGCCGGTAAGTTTAACATCTGTTGTGGGTAAACTGTTTGAAGGTTTTGTAAGAGATGCTATCTTGGAGTATCTCAATGAAAATAAGCAAATTACACCATATCAGCATGGCTTCATGAGGGATCGGTCATGTCAAACTAATTTAATCAGTTTCTATGAGGAGGTAAGTTCTAGACTTGACCGGGTGAATCAGTGGATGTCATATATCTGGACTTCTCCAAAGCATTTGACACTGTACCACACAAAAGGTTAGTATATAAAATGAGAACACTTGGACTAGGAGAAAATATCTGTATGTGGGTAAGTAACTGGCTCAGTAATAGAAAACAGAGAGTGGTTATTAACGGTACACACTCAGATTGGGTCACTGTCACTAGTGGGGTACCTCAGGGGTCAGTATTGGGCCCTATTCTCTTCAATATATTTATTAATGATCTTGTAGAAGGCTTGCACAGTAAAATATCAATTTTTGCAGATGACACTAAACTGTGTAAAGTAATTAACACTGAAGAGGACAGTTTTCTGCTACAGAGGGATCTGGATAGATTGGGGGCTTGGGCAGAGAAATGGCAGATGAGGTTTAACACTGACAAATGTAAAGTTATGCACATGGGAAGGAATAATGCAAGTCACCCGTACATACTAAATGGTAAAACACTCAGTAACACTGACATGGAAAAGGATCTAGGAATTTTAATAAATAACAAACTAAGCTGTAAAAACCAGTGTCAGGCAGCTGCTGCTAAGGCCAATAAGATAATGGGTTGCATCAAAGGGGCATAGATGCCCGTGATGAAAATATAGTCTTACCACTTTATAAATCACTAGTCAGACCACACATGGAGTACTGTGTACAGTTCTGGGCTCCTGTGAACAAGGCAGACATAGCAGAGCTAGAGAGGGTTCAGAGGAGGGCAACTAAAGTAATAACTGGAATGGGGCAACTACAGTACCCTGAAAGGGTATCAAAATTAGGGTTATTCACTTTAGAAAAAAGACGACTGAGGGGAGATCTAATAACTATGTATAAATATATCAGGGGTCAGTACAGAGATCTCTCACATCATCTATTTATCCCCAGGACTGTGACTGTGACGAGGGGACATCCTCTGCGTCTAGAGGAAAGAAGGTTTGTACACAAACATAGAAAAGGGTTCTTCACGGTAAGAGCAGTGAGACTATGGAACTCTCTGCCTGAGGAGGTGGTGATGGTGAGTACAATAAAGGAATTCAAGAGGGGCCTGGATGTATTTCTGGAGTGTAATAATATTTCAGGCTATAGCTACTAGAGATAGGTCGTTGATCCAGGGAGTTGTTCTGACTGCCTGATTGGAGTCGGGAAGGAATTTTTTCCCCTTAAGTGGGGAAAATTGGCTCTACCTCACAGGGGTTTTTTGCCTTCCTCTGGATCAACTTGCAGGAAACAGGTCGAACTGGATGGACAAATGTCTTTTTTCGGCCTTATATACTATGTTACTATGTTATGATGGTCCCTTGTGCCTTCCTACAGTATGAATCCCCTGATGAACCCTCAATTAATCTCTTAGGGGGGGAAACGCGTCAGGGTTACACTATAGTTTTTCTGTGATCTGAATTTAGGTCAAAGACAGCGTAAGTACAGAATAGTTCTAGGTACGAGGAGGGGGAACACCTACCATCAAGGTGTGTCCCCGGGCTGAGAAGTGTAGGAGACCAGTGAAGGGAGAGTGTTGTTCTACCGGTTTCCCGACGGTGTCCATTAATCACTGTCTCAGCCTTTTGTCTTGTGTGGTTGATAGCTAATTTTGTTGAAAGGATCCTTTTGGACCCAAGTGGTAGACTTT
>JAKVIS010002678.1:0-21386 GCA_033119425.1 Bufotes viridis | reverse complement strand
TTGGTTGAGTGGGAACATGGGGATAAGACCTGGGGCACTAGTGGCCAGATGACTTCTACTGGATAATAAGATCCCTGGTGTCCAGAGGGTCCACTATAACCCTGGGGTCAGTCTCCCATTTATACTGACCTTGGACTGCTTCACTACTGCAGGTCAAACTTCTGACACCCCCAAAATGTACACCTCTAATATTTATATCCCTGGCATCTAGTGGGTTAATAGTTATATCCATGGTGTCTAGTGGGTTAATAGTTATAGCCCTGGTGTTTAATGGTTAATAGTTATACCCCTGGTGTAAGGTGGGCTGATAGTTGTAGCCCTGGTGTAAGGTGGGCTGATAGTTATAGCCCTGGTGTCAGGTGGGCTGATAGTTATTGCCCTGGTGTCAGGTGGGCTGATAGTTATAGCCCTGGTGTCAGGTGGGTTATTAGTTATAGCCCTGGTGTTTAATGGTTACTAGTTATATTCCTGGTGTCTAGTGTGTTAATATATCCCTGGTGTCTATGGGGTTAATATTTATGTCACTGACATCTAGTGGGTTAATATTTATATCCCTGGTGTCTAGTGGGTTAATATTTGTCACTGGCATATAGTGCGTTAATATATATCCCCCTGGTGTTAGGGGGGTTGATATGTATAGCCCTGGTGTGAGGTGGGTTAATATGTATAGCCCTGGTGGCAGGTGGGTTAATATATATAGCCCTGGTGTCAGGTGAGTTGATAGTTATAGCCCTGCTGTCAGGTGGGTTGTTTATAGCCCTGCTGTCCGGTGGGTTGATGTTTTTAGCCCTGGTGTCAGGTGGGTTAATAGTTATAGCCCTGGTGTCAGGTGGGTTTATGGTTAAAGCCCTGGTGTCAGGTGGGTTGTTATTTATAGCCCTGGTGTCAGGTGGGCTGATAGTTATAGCCCTTGTGTCAGGTGGGTTGATAGTTATAGCCCTGGTGTCAGGTGGGTTGTTATTTATAGCCCTGGTGTCAGGTGGGTTGATAGTTATAGCCCTGGTGTCAGGTAGGTTAATAGTTATAGCCCTGCTGTAAGGTTGATAGTTATAGCCCTGCTGTCAGGTGGGTTGTTTATAGCCCTGGTGTCAGGTGGGTTGATGTTTTTAGCCCTGGTGTCAGGTGGGCTGATAGTTATAGCCCTGGTGTCAGGTGGGCTGATAGTTATAGCCCTGGTGTCAGGTGGGCTGATAGTTATAGCCCTGGTGTCAGGTGGGCTGATAGTTATAGCCCTGGTGTCAGGTGGGCTGATAGTTATAGCCCTGGTGTCAGGTGGGCTGATAGTTATAGCCCTGGTGGTTGCCGGGATCTCCCTGGTGTGATGTAGTTTGGTTTTTCCTTCCAGCTGTAAATTGGCTCAGTCTAACGGTTGGGGTGTGATGGTCAGCCATCGATCTGGAGAGACAGAAGACACCTTCATTGCCGACCTGGTGGTTGGACTCTGTACAGGACAGGTGAGTAGAAAGGGAAGGCAGGGAGGAAGGAAAGAGTGGGAAGTAAAGGCAAGGACTGTACACAGGACAGGTGAGGAGGAAATAAAGACAAGGACTGTACACAGGACAGGTGAGAAGGAAGTAAAGACAAGGACTTTACACAGGACAGGTGAGGGGGAAGTAAAGACAAGGACTGTACACAGGACAGGTGCAGAGAAAATAAAGACAAGGACTGTACACAGGAAGGTGCAGAGGAAATAAAGACAAGAACTGTACACAGGACAGGTACAGAGGAAATAAAGACAAGGACTGTACACAGGACAGGTGCAGAGGAAGTAAAGACAAGGACTGTACACAGGATGTGAGGAGGGAGTAAAGACAAGGACTGTACACAGGACAGGTAAGGAGGGAGTAAAGACAAGGACTGTACACAGGACAGGTGCAGAGAAAATAAAGACAAGGACTGTACACAGGAAGGTGCAGAGGAAGTAAAGACAAGGACTGTACACAGGATGTGAGGAGGAAGGAAAGACAAGGACTATACACAGGACAGGTGAGGAGGGAGTAAAGACAAGGACTGTACACAGGACAGGTGAGGAGGGAGTAAAGACAAGCACTGTACACAGGACAGGTGAGGAGGGAGTAAAGACAAGCACTGTACACAGGACAGGCGAGGAGGAAGTAAAAACAAGGACTGTACACAGGACAGGTACAGAGGAAATAAAGACAAGGAATGTACACAGGACAGGTGCAGGGGAAATAAAGACAAGTACAGTACACAGGACAGGTGAGGAGGGAGTAAAGACAAGGACTGTACACAGGACAGGTGAGGAGGAAGTAAAGACAAGGACTGTACGCAGGACAGGTGAGGAGGGAGTAAAGACAAGGACTGTACACAGGACAGGCGAGGAGGAAGTAAAAACAAGGACTGTACACAGGACAGGTACAGAGGAAATAAAGACAAGGACTGTACACAGGACAGGTGCAGAGGAAATAAAGACATAGACTGTACACAGGACAGGTGAGAAGGAAGTAAAGACAAGGACAGTACACAGGACAGGTGAGGAAGAGGTAAAGACAAGGAATGTACACAGGACAGGTGAGGAAGAGGTAAAGACAAGGAATGTACACAGGACAGGTGAGGAGGGAGTAAAGACAAGGACAGTACACAGGACAGGTGAGGAGGAAGATAAGGACACAGACAATACACAGGACAGGTGAAAAGGAAGTAAAAACAAGGACTGTACACAGGACAGGTGCAGAGGAAATAAAGACAAGGACTGTACACAGGACAGGTGAGAAGGAAGTAAAAACAAGGACTGTACACAGGACAGGTGGAGAGGAAATAAAGACAAGGACTGTACACAGGACAGGTGCAGAGGAAGTAAAGGCAAGGACTGTACACAGGGCAGGTAAGAAGGAAGTAAAAACAAGGACTGTACACAGGACAGGTGCAGAGGAAATAAAGACAAGGACTGTACACAGGACAGGTGCAGAGGAAGTAAAGACAAGGACTGTACACAGGACAGGTGCAGAGGAAATAAAGACAAGGACTGTACACAGGACAGGTGAGGAGGAAATAGAGACAAGGACTGTATACAGGACAGGCGAGGATGAAGTAAAGACAAGGACTGTACACAGGACAGGTGAGGAGGAAGTAACGACAAGGACTGTACACAGGACAGGCGAGGAGGAAGATAAGGACACAGACAATACACAGGACAGGTGAGAAGGAAGTAAAAACAAGGACTGTACACAGGACAGGTGCAGGGGAAGTAAAGACAAGGACAGTACACAGGACAGGTGAAGAGGAAGTAAAGACAAGAACTGTACACAGGACAGGTGAGGAGGAAGTAAAGACATGAACTGTACACAGGACAGGTGAGGAGGGAGTAAAGACAAGGACTGTACACAGGACAGGTTAGGAGGGAGTAAAGACAAGGACTGTACACAAGACAGGTGAGGAGGGAGTAAAGACAAGGACTGTACACAAGACAGGTGAGGAGGAAGTAAAGACAAGGACTGTACACAGGACAGATGAGAAGGAAGTAAAGACAAGAACTGTACACAGGACAAGTGAGGAGGGAGTAAAGACAAGGACTGTATACAGGGCAGGTGACCGGGAAGTAAAGACAAGGACTGCACACAGGACAGGTGAGGGGGAAGTAAAGACAAGGACTGTACACAGGACAGGTGAGGAGGAAGTAAAGACAAGGACTGTACACAGGACAGGTGAGGAGGGAGTAAAGAGAAGGACTGTACACAGGACAGGTGAGGAGGGAGTAAAGACAAGGACTGTACACAGGACAGGGGAGGGGGAAATAAAGACAAGGACTGTACACAGGACAGGTGAGGAGGGAGTAAAGACAAGGACTGTACACAGGACAGGTGAGGAGGAAGTAAAGACAAGGACTGTACACAGGACAGGTGAGGAGGGAGTAAAGACAAGGACTGTACCCAGGACAGGTGAGGAGGGAGTAAAGACAAGGACTGTACACAGGACAGGTGAGGAGGAAGTAAAGACAAGGACTGTACACAGGACAGGTGAGGAGGGAGTAAAGACAAGGACTGTACACAGGACAGGTGAGGAGGAAGTAAAGACAAGGACTGTACACAGGACAGGTGAGGAGGGAGTAAAGACAAGGACTGTACCCAGGACAGGTGAGGAGGGAGTAAAGACAAGGACTGTACACAGGACAGGTGCAGAGGAAGTAAAGACAAGGACTGTACACAGGACAGGTGCAGAGGAAGTAAAGACAAGGAGTGTACACAGGACAGGTGCAGAGGAAATAAAGACAAGGACAGTACAAAGGACAGGTGAGGAGGAAGTAAAGACAAGGACTGTACACAGGACAGGTGCAGAGGAAGTAAAGACAAGGACTGTACACAGGACAGGTGAGGAGGAAGTAAAGACAAGGACTGTACACAGGACAGGTGCAGAGGAAGTAAAGACAAGGACTGTACACAGGACAGGTGAGGAGAGAGTAAAGAAAAGGACTGTACACAGGACAGGTGCAGAGGAAATAAAGACAAGGACTGTACACAGGACAGATGAGAAGGAAGTAAAGACAAGGACAGTACACAGGACAGGTGAGAAGGAAGTAAAGACAAGGACTGTACACAGGACAAGTGCAGAGGAAATAAAGACAAGGACTGTACACAGGACAGATGAGAAGGAAGTAAAGACAAGGACTGTACACAGAACAGGTGCAGGGGAAATAAAGACAAGGACTGTACACAGGACAGGTGAGGAGGGAGTAAAGACAAGGACTGTACACAGGACAGGTGCAGAGGAAATAAAGACAAGGACAGTACAAAGGACAGGTGAGGAGAGAGTAAAGAAAAGGACTGTACACAGGACAGGTGCAGAGGAAATAAAGACAAGGACTGTACACAGGACAGGTGAGAAGGAAGTAAAGACAAGGACTGTACACAGGACAGGTGAGGAGGAAGTAAAGACAAGGACTGTACACAGGACAGGTGAGGAGGAAGTAAAGACAAGGACTGTACACAGGACAGGTGCAGAGGAAATAAAGACAAGGACTGTACACAGGACAGGTGAGAAGGAAGTAAAGACAAGGAGTGTACACAGGACAGGTGCAGAGGAAGTAAAGACAAGGACTGTACACAGGACAGGTGCAGAGGAAATAAAGACAAGGACTGTACACAGGACAGGTGCAGAGGAAATAAAGACAAGGACTGTACACAGGACAGATGAGGAGGAAGTAAAGACAAGGACTGTACACAGAACAGGTGCAGAGGAAATAAAGACAAGGATTGTACACAGGACAGGTGAGGAGGAAGTAAAGACAAGGACTGTACACAGGACGTGAGGAGGAAGTAAAGACAAGGACTGTACACAGGACAGGTGCAGAGGAAATAAAGACAAGGATTGTACACAGGACAGGTGAGGAGGAGTAAAGACAAGGACTGTACACAGGACAGGTGCAGAGGAAGTAAAGACAAGGACTGTACACAGGACAGGTGAGGAGGGAATAAAGACAAGGACTGTACACAGGACAGGTGAGGAGGGAGTAAAGACAAGGACTGTACACAGGACAGTTGCAGAGGAAATAAAGACAAGGACTGTACACAGGACGTGAGGAGGGAGTAAAGACAAGGACTGTACACAGGACAGGTGAGGAGGAAGACAAGGACTGTACACAGGACAGGTGCAGAGGAAGTAAAGACAAGGGCAGTACACAGGACAGGTGAGGAGGAAGTAAAGACAAGGACTGTACACAGGACAGGTAAGGAGGAGTAAAGACAAGGACTGTACACAGGACAGGTGCAGAGGAAGTAAAGACAAGGACTGTACACAGGACGTGAGGAGGGAGTAAAGACAAGGACTGTACACAGGACAGGTGAGGAGGGAGTAAAGACAAGGACTGTACACAGGACAGGTGCAGAGGAAGTAAAGACAAGGACAGTACACAGGACAGGTGAGAAGGAAGTAAAGACAAGGACTGAACACAGGATGTGAGGAGGGAGTAAAGACAAGGACTGTACACAGGACAGGTGCAGAGGAAATATAGACAAGGACTGTACACAGGACAGGTGAGAAGGAAGTAAAGACAAGGACTGTACACAGGATGTGAGGAGGGAGTAAAGACAAGGACTGTACACAGGACAGGTGCAGAGGAAATATAGACAAGGACTAGTACACAGGACAGGTGCAGAGGAAATAATGACAAGGACTGTACACAGGACAGGTGAGAAGGAAGTAAAGACAAGGACAGTACACAGGACAGGTGCAGAGGAAGTAAAGACAAGGACAGTACACAGGACAGGTGAGAAGGAAGTAAAGACAAGGACTGAACACAGGACAGGTGCAGAGGAAATAAAGACAAGGACTGTACACAGGACAGGTGAGAAGGAAGTAAAGACAAGGACTGTACACAGGATGTGAGGAGGGAGTAAACACAAGGACTGTACACAGGACAGGTGCAGAGGAAATATAGACAAGGACTGTACACAGGACAGGTGCAGAGGAAATAAAGACAAGGACTGTATACAGGACAGGTGAGAAGGAAGTAAAGACAAGGACAGTACACAGGACAGGTGAGGAGGAAGTAAAGACAAGGACTGTACACAGGACAGGTGAGAAGGAAGTAAAGACAAGGACTGTACACAGGACAGGTGAGAAGGAAGTAAAGACAAGGACTGTACACAGGACGTGAGGAGGGAGTAAAGACAAGAACTGTACACAGGACAGGTGCAGAGGAAAAAAAGAGAAGGACTGTACACAGGACAGGTGCAGAGGAAATAAAGACAAGGACTGTACACAGGACAGGTAAGGAGGAGTAAAGACAAGGACTGTACACAGGACAGGTGCAGAGGAAGTAAAGACAAGGACTGTACACAGGACGTGAGGAGGGAGTAAAGACAAGGACTGTACACAGGACAGGTGAGGAGGAAGTAAAGACAAGGACTGTACACAGGACAGGTGCAGAGGAAGTAAAGACAAGGACTGTACACAGGACAGGTGAGGAGGAAGTAAAGACAAGGACTGTACACAGGACAGTTGCAGAGGAAATAAAGACAAGGACTGTACACAGGACGTGAGGAGGGAGTAAAGACAAGGACTGTACACAGGACAGGTGAGGAGGAAGACAAGGACTGTACACAGGACAGGTGCAGAGGAAGTAAAGACAAGGACAGTACACAAGACAGGTGAGGAGGAAGTAAAGACAAGGACTGTACACAGGACAGGTGAGAAGGAAGTAAAGACAAGGACTGTACACAGGATAGGTGCAGAGGAAATAAAGACAAGGACTGTACACAGGACGAGAGGAGGGAGTAAAGACAAGGACTGTACACAGGACAGGTGAGGAGGAAGACAAGAACTGTACACAGGACAGGTGCAGAGGAAAAAAAAGAGAAGGACTGTACACAGGACAGGTGCAGAGGAAATAAAGACAAGGACTGTACACAGGACAGGTAAGGAGGAGTAAAGACAAGGACTGTACACAGGACAGGTGCAGAGGAAGTAAAGACAAGGACTGTAGACAGGACAGGTGAGGGGGAAGTAAAGACAAGGACTGTACACAGGACAGGTGAGGGGGAAGTAAAGACAAGGTCTGTACACAGGACAGTTGAGGGGGAAGTAAAGACAATGACTGTACACAGGACAGGTGAGGAGAGAGTAAAGACAAGGACAGTACACAGGACAGATGAGAAGGAAGTAAAGACAAGGACAGTACACAGGACAGATGAGAAGGAAGTAAAGACAAGGACTGTACACAGGACAGGTGCAGAGGAAGTAAAGAGAAGGACTGTACACAGGACAGGTGAGGAGGGAGTAAAGACAAGGACTGTACACAGGACAGGTGAGGAGGGAGTAAAGACAAGGACTGTACACAGGACAGGTGAGGAGGAAGTAAAGACAAGGACTGTACACAGGACGTGAGGAGGGAGTAAAGACAAGGACTGTACACAGGACAGGTGCAGAGGAAATAAAGACAAGGACTGTACACAGGACAGGTGAGGAGGAAGTAAAGACAAGGACTGTACACAGGACAGGTGAGGAGGAAGTAAAGACAAGGACTGTACACAGGACAGGTGAGGAGGAAGTAAAGACAAGGACTGTAGACAGGACAGGTGAGGGGGAAGATAAGGACACAGACAATACATAGAAATGAAACCTCCAGCACATTAGATGATATCAGATTCCTTCTTTTCCCAGATTAAGACTGGCGCCCCCTGCAGGTCAGAGAGACTGGCTAAATACAACCAGCTGATGAGGTAAGGATGCCATGCACACCCGCCACTTGTCAGGGGAAGGATATTTTCACTGCATATCAATTCAGTACAACCGCCTCTCACTGACCACCACCCGTACACCCTCCCCTCAGTGACCACCACCCGTACACCCTCCCCTCCCTTACCACCACCGTACACCCTCCCCTCACTGACCACCACCCGTAAACCCTCCCCTCCCTGACCACCACCCGTACACCCTCCCCTCCCTGACCACCACCCGTACACCCTCCCCTCACTGACCACCACCCGTACACCCTCCCCTCACTGACCACCACCCGTAAATCCTCCCCTCCCTGACCACCACCCGTACACCCTCCCCTCCCTGACCACCACCCGTACACCCTCCCCTCCCTGACCACCACCCGTACACCCTCCCCTCCCTGACCACCACCCGTACACCCTCCCCTCACTGACCACCATCCGTACACCCTCCCCTCACTGACCACCACCCGTACACCCTCCCCTCACTGACCACCACCCGTACACCCTCCCCTCACTGATCACCACCGGTACACCCTCCCCTCACTGACCCCCTCCTGTACACCCTCCCCTCACTGACCACCACCCGTACACCCTCCCCTCACTGACCACCACCCGCACACCCTCCCCTCACTGACCACCACCCGTACACCCTCCCCTCACTGATCACCATCTGTATACCCTCCCTGATCACCACCAGTACACCCTCCCCTCCCTGACCACCACCCGTACACCTCTCCCTCCCTGACCACCACCCGTACACCCTCCCCTCCCTGACCACCACCCGTACACCCTCCCCTCCCTTACCACCACCCGTACACCCTCCCTCCCTGACCACCACCCGTACACCTCCTCCTCACTGGACCACCACCCGTACACCCTCCCCTCACTGACTACCATCCGTACACCCTCCCCTCACTGATCACCTGTATACCCTCCCTGACCACCACCCGTACACCCTCCCCTCACTGATCACCACCCGTACACCCTCACTGACCACCACCCGTACACCCTCCCCTCACTGACCACCACTCGTACACCCTCCCCTCACTGACCACCACCCGTACACCCTCCCCTCACTGATCACCACCCGTACACCCTCACTGACCACATCCCGTACACCCTCCCCTCACTGATCACCATCGCCTCTCACTGACCACCACCCGTACACCCTCCCCTCCCTGACCACCACCCGTACACCCTCCCCTCCCTGACCACCACCCGTACACCCTCCCCTCCCTGACCACCACCCGTACACCCTCCCCTCCCTGACCACCACCCGTACACCCTCCCTCCCTTACCACCACCCGTACACCCTCCCCTCCCTGACCACCACCCGTACACCCTCCCCTCACTGACCACCACCCGTACACCCTCCCCTCACTGACTACCATCCGTACACCCTCCCCTCACTGATCACCACCTGTATACCCTCCCTGACCACCACCCGTACACCCTCCCCTCACTGATCACCACCCGTACACCCTCCCCTCCTGACCACCACCCGTACACCCTCCCCTCACTGACCACCACCTGCGTACACCTCCCCTCACTGACCACCACTCGTACACCCTCCCTCACTGACCACCACTCGTACACCCTCCCTCACTGACCACCACCCGTACACCCTCCCCTCACTGATCACCACCCGTACACCCTCCCCTCCCTGACCACCACCCGTACACCCTCCCCTCACTGACCACATCCCGTACACCCTCCCCTCACTGATCACCATCGCCTCTCACTGACCACCACCCGTACACCCTCCCCTCACTGACCAACACCCGCACACCCTCCCCTCACTGACCACCACCCGCACAACCTTCTCTCACTGATCACTACCCGTACACCCTCCCCTCACTGATCACTACCCGTACACCCTCCCCTCACTGACCACCACCCGCACACCCTCACTGACCACCACCCGTACACCCTCACTGACCACCACCCGTACACCCTCCCCTCACTGACCACCACCCGCACACCCTCACTGACCACCACCCGTACACCCTCACTGACCACCACCCGTACACCCTCCCTGCACTGATCACCACCCGCACAACCGCCTCTCACTGATCACTACCCGTACACCCTCCCCTCACTAATCACCACCCATACACCCTCCTCTCACTGACCACCACCCGCACACCCTCACTGACCACCACCCGTACACCCTCCCCTCACTGACCACCACCCGCACACCCTCACTGACCACCACCCGTACACCCTCACTGACCACCACCCGTACACCCTCCACTCACTGACCCCCTCCTGTACACCCTCCCCTCAGTGACCCTCTCCTTTACACCCTCCCCTCAGTGACCCCCTCCTGTACACCTCCCCTCAGTGACCCTCTCCTGTACACTCTTCCCCTCACTGACCCCCTCCTGTACACCCGCCCTCAGTGACCCTCTCCTTTACACCCACCCCTCAGTGACCCCCTCCTGTACACCCTCCCTGACCACCACCCGAACACCCGCCCCTCAGTGACCCCCTCCTGTACACCCTCCCCTCCCTGACCACCACCCTTACACCCGCCCCTCAGTGACCACCATTGATTTCTTCTGCAGAATTGAGGAAGAGTTGGGCGACAAAGCCAAGTTTGCTGGACGTAACTTCAGAAACCCCCGGGCCAAGTAATGAAAACTCAGGAACCTCCCGCCGCTCCAGTCGCCCCCGAGCTCCTCCTTACGCCGGTGCCTGAAGATGCTGCACGGCACCTGGAAGAGTGTGAACACGCCCTACATCATCTGCCAGGCCCATTCCTTACACATATAGAACGTCTGGTGCCGTAAGAGGCAGGATTGTCTGTGCCTCCTACCGCATCTCCACATATGTGTCCGGCGACCAACCTACCCGATGACATCACTGCACTTACTGATGATGTCACAGGTTCTCCTCATGTATGAACGCTCCACATCCAGAACATAGAAAATACATTAGAAATCTAAATAAAATAATAAAAACACACTGAGATTACGTCTTTATTAAATTTTTTTGCTAGATTATCTAAAGCCCAGCAGGTCAGGGGATGTGTCCTCTCTGCTGCAGCTCTCCCCCTGTAAGGGTACAGCCACACTGTCAGGTTTCCTGTTGCAGTTTTGGATTAAGGGTACGGCTACACCGCAACAGCTGTTATACTGACAGTCGAAATCATTGACTGTCGCCACAAGAAGCGTTGCATCAAATCTTGCGGTGTAGCCGAGCCCTGAAACTGGGCGCGATCGAGCAGCAAAGTGAGACGGAGAAAGACATAAGGAACCGAACAAACAGCAGGTGGCGCCGTACAGATACGTTTTACTGAATAACGCCGCAGTTACATTTTTTAATTACAAAAGTATTCATACCCTGGTGCCGGTCTGAAAAATGTAGAATAGGTTTTGTAACAACTCCTTTAACCACTTCCTGCCCTCCTATAGATGGGGCTCCTATGTCAGTCCTGCACTGAGGCTGTACAGCGCTGTATACTGCTGTACGGCCTCTCTGGGGGGTGTTCCCCTGTAACTGGGGCTCCTATGTCAGTCCTGCACTGAGGCTGTACAGCGCTGTATACTGCTGTACGGCCTCTCTGGGGGGTGTTCCCCTGTAACTGGGGCTCCTATGTCAGTCCTGCACTGAGGCTGTACAGCGCTGTATACTGCTGTACGGCCTCTCTGGGGGGTGTTCCCCTGTAACTGGGGCTCCTATGTCAGCCCTGCACTGAGGCTGTATACTGCTGTATGTCCTCTCTGGGGGGTGTTCCCCCTGTAACTGGGGCTCCTATGTCAGTCCTGCACTGAGGCTGTACAGTGCTGTATACTGCTGTACAGCCTCTCTGGGGGGTGTTCCCCTGTAACTGGGGCTCCTATGTCAGTCCTGCACTGAGGCTGTACAGCGCTGTATACTGCTGTACAGCCTCTCTGGGGGGTGTTCCCCCTGTAACTGGGGCTCCTATGTCAGTCCTGTACTGAGGCTGTACAGTGCTGTATACTGCTGTACCGCCTCTCTGGGGGGTGTTCCCCTGTAACTGGGGCTCCTATGTCAGTCCTGCACTGAGGCTGTACAGCGCTGTATACTGCTGTACAGCCTCTCTGGGGGGTGTTCCCTCTGTAACTGGGGCTCCTATGTCAGCCCTGCACTGAGGCTGTATACTGCTGTATGTCCTCTCTGGGGGGTGTTCCCTCTGTAACTGGGGCTCCTATGTCAGCCCTGCACTGAGGCTGTATAGTGCTGTATACTGCTGTACGGCCTCTCTGGGGGGTGTTCCCCTGTAACTGGGGCTCCTATGTCAGCCCTGCACTGAAACTGTACAGTGCTGTATACTGCTGTAAAGTCTCTCTGGGGGGTGTTCCCCCTGTAACTGGGGCTCCTATGTCAGCCCTGCACTGATGCTGTACAGCACTGTATACTGCTGTACAGCCTCTCTGGGGGGTGTTTCCCTGTAACTGGGGCTCCTATGTCAGTCCTGCACTGAGGCTGTACAGCGCTGTATACTGCTGTATGGCCTCTCTGGGGGGTGTTCCCCTGTAACTGGGGCTCCTATGTCAGTCCTGCACTGAGGCTGTACAGTGCTGTATACTGCTGTACAGCCTCTCTGGGGGGTGTTCCCCTGAAACTGGGGCTCCTATGTCAGCCCTGCACTGAGGCTGTATACTGCTGTACGGCCTCTCTGGGGGGTGTTCCCCTGTAACTGGGGATCCTATGTCAGTCCTGCACTGAGGCTGTACAGTGCTGTATACTGCTGTACAGCCTCTCTGGGGGGTGTCCCCCTGTAACTGGGGCTCCTATGTCAGTCCTGTACTGAGGCTGTACAGTGCTGTATACTGCTGTACGGCCTCTCTGGGGGGTGTTCCCCTGTAACTGGGGCTCCTATGTCAGTCCTGCACTGAGGCTGTACAGTGCTGTATACTGCTGTACGGCCTCTCTGGGGGGTGTTCCCCCTGTAACTGGGGCTCCTATGTCAGTCCTGCACTGAGGCTGTACAGCGCTGTATACTGCTGTACAGCCTCTCTGGGGGGTGTTCCCTCTGTAAATGGGGCTCCTATGTCAGCCCTGCACTGAGGCTGTATACTGCTGTATGTCCTCTCTGGGGGGTGTTCCCTCTGTAACTGGGGCTCCTATGTCAGCCCTGCACTGAGGCTGTATAGTGCTGTATACTGCTGTACAGCCTCTCTGGGGGGTGTTCCCTCTGTAACTGGGGCTCCAATGTCAGTCCTGCACTGAGGCTGTACAGTGCTGTATACTGCTGTACAGCCTCTCTGGGGGGTGTTCCCCTGTAACTGGGGCTCCTATGTCATCCCTGCACTGAGGCTGTACAGCGCTGTATACTGCTGTACAGCCTCTCTAGGGGGTGTTCCCCCTGTAACTGGGGCTCCTATGTCAGTCCTGCACTGAGGCTGTACAGCGCTGTATACTGCTGTACGGCCTCTCTGGAGGTGTTCCCTCTGTAACTGGGGCTCCAATGTCAGTCCTGCACTGAGGCTGTACAGCGCTGTATACTGCTGTACAGCCTCTCTGGGGTGTTCCCCTGTAACTGGGGCTCCTATGTCAGTCCTGCACTGAGGCTGTACAGTGCTGTATACTGCTGTACGGCCTCTCTGGGGGTGTTCCTCTGTAACTGGGGCTCCTATGTCAGTCCTGCACTGAGGCTGTACTGCGCTGTATACTGCTGTACAGCCTCTCTGAGGGGTGTTCCCCTGTAACTGGGGCTCCTATGTCAGCCCTGCACTGAGGCTGTACAGCGCTGTATACTGCTGTACGGCCTCTCTGGGGGGTGTTCCCCTGTAACTGGGGCTCCTATGTCAGTCCTACACTGAGGATGTACAGCGCTGTATACTGCTGTACGGCCTCTCTGGGGGGTGTTCCCTCTGTAACTGGGGCTCCTATGTCAGTCCTACACTGAGGATGTACAGCGCTGTATACTGCTGTACGGCCTCTCTGGGGGGTGTTCCCCTGTAACTGGGGCTCCTATGTCAGCCCTGCACTGAGGCTGTACAGTGCTGTATACTGCTGTACAGCCTCTCTGGGGGGTGTTCCCCTGTAACTGGGGCTCCTATGTCAGTCCTGCACTGAGGCTGTACAGTGCTGTATAGCCTCTCTGGGGGGTGTTCCCCTGTAACTGGGGCTCCTATGTCAGCCCTGCACTGAGGCTGTACAGCGCTGTATACTGCTGTACGGCCTCTCTGGGGGGTGTTCCCCTGTAACTGGGGCTCCTATGTCAGTCCTGCACTGAGGCCGTACAGCGCTGTATACTGCTGTACGGCCTCTCTGGGGGGTGTTCCCCCTGTAACTGGGGCTCCTATGTCAGTCCTGCACTGAGGCTGTACAGCGCTGTATACTGCTGTACGGCCTCTCTGGGGGGTGTTCCCCCTGTAACTGGGGCTCCTATGTCAGTCCTGCACTGAGGCTGTACAGCGCTGTATACTGCTGTACAGCCTCTCTGGGGGGTGTTCCCCTGTAACTGGGGCTCCTATGTCAGCCCTGCACTGAGGCTGTACTGCGCTGTATACTGCTGTACAGCCTCTATGGGGGGTGTTCCCCATGTAACCGGGGCTCCTATGTCAGTCCTGCACTGAGGCTGTACAGCGCTGTATACTGCTGTACAGCCTCTCTGGGGGGTGTTCCCCCTGTAACTGGGGCTCCTATGTCAGCCCTGCACTGAGGCTGTACAGCGCTGTATACTGCTGTACAGCCTCTCTGGGGGGTGTTCCCCTGTAACTGGGGCTCCTATGTCAGTCCTGCACTGAGGCTGTACAGCGCTGTATACTGCTGTACAGCCTCTCTGGGGGGTGTTCCCCTGTAACTGGGGCTCCTATGTCAGTCCTGCACTGAGGCTGTACAGCGCTGTATACTGCTGTACAGCCTCTCTGGGGGGTGTTCCCCTGTAACTGGGGCTCCTATGTCAGCCCTGCACTGAGGCTGTACAGCGCTGTATACTGCAGTACGGCCTCTCTGGGGGGTGTTCCCTCTGTAACTGGGGCTCCTATGTCAGTCCTGCACTGAGGCTGTACTGCGCTGTATACTGCTGTACAGCCTCTCTGTGGGGTGTTCCCCTGTAACTGGGGCTCCTATGTCACTCCTGCACTGAGGCTGTACAGTGCTGTATACTGCTGTACAGTCTCTTTGGGGGGTGTTCCCTCTGTAACTGGGGCTCCTATGTCAGCCCTGCACTGAGGATGTACAGTGCTGTATACTGCTGTACAGCCGCTCTGGGGGGTGTTCCCCCTGTAACTGGGGCTCCTATGTCAGGCCTGCACTGAGGCTGTATACTGCTGTACGGCCTCTCTGGGGGGTGTTCCCCTGTAACTGGAGCTCCTATGTCAGTCCTGCACTGAGGTTGTACAGCACTGTATACTGCTGTACGGCCTCTCTGGGGGGTGTTCCCCTGTAACTGGGGCTCCTATGTCAGCCCTGCACTGAGGCTGTACAGCGCTGTATGGCCTCTCTGTGGGGTGTTCCCTCTGTAACTGGGGTTCCTATGTCAGCCCTGCACTGAGGCTGTACAGTGCTGTATACTGCAGTACAGCCTCTCTGGGGGGTGTTCCCTCTGTAACTGGGGCTCCTATGTCAGCCCTGCACTGAGGCTGTACAGCGCTGTATACTGCTGTACAGCCTCTCTGGGGGGTGTTCCCTCTGACCCTGGGGCTCCAATGTCAGTCCTGCACTGAGGCTGTACAGTGCTGTATACTGCTGTACAGCCTCTCTGGGGGGTGTTCCCCTGTAACTGGGGCTCCTATGTCAGTCCTGCACAGAGGCTGTACTGCGCTGTATACTGCTGTACAGCCTCTCTGGGGGGTGTTCCCCCTGTAACTGGGGCTCCTATGTCAGCCCTGCACGGAGGCTGTACAGCGCTGTATATTGCTGTACAGCCTCTCTGGGGGGTGTTCCCCTGTAACTGGGGCTCCTATGTCAGTCCTGCACTGAGGCTGTACAGTGCTGTATACTGCTGTACGGCCTCTCTGGGGGGTGTTCCCCTGTAACTGGGGCTCCTATGTCAGTCCTGCACTGAGGCTGTACAGCGCTGTATACTGCTGTACAGCCTCTCTGGGGGGTGTTCACCTGTAACTGGGGCTCCTATGTCAGTCCTGCACGGAGGCTGTACTGCGCTGTATACTGCTGTACAGCCTCTCTGGGGGGTGTTCCCCCTGTAACTGGGACTCCTATGTCAGCCCTGCACTGAGGCTGTACAGCGCTGTATGCTGCTGTACAGCCTCTCTGGGGGGTGTTCCCCCTGTAACTGGGGCTCCTATGTCAGTCCTGCACGGAGGCTGTACAGCGCTGTATACTGCTGTACGGCCTCTCTGGGGGGTGTTCCCCTGTAACTGGGGCTCCTATGTCAGTCCTGCACGGAGGCTGTACTGCGCTGTATACTGCTGTTAGCCTCTCTGGGGGGTGTTCCCCTGTAACTGGGGCTCCTATATCAGCACTGCACTGAGGCTGTACTGCGCTGTATACTGCTGTACAGCCTCTATGGGGGGTGTTCCCCATGTAACCGGGGCTCCTATGTCAGTCCTGCACTGAGGCTGTACAGCTATATACTGCTGTACGGCCTCTCTGGGGGGTGTTCCCCTGTAACTGGGGCTCCTATGTCAGCCCTGCACTGAGGCTGTACAGCGCTGTATTCTGCTGTACTGCCTCTCTGGGGGGTGTCCCCCTGTAACTGGGGCTCCTATGTCAGTCCTGTACTGAGGCTGTACTGCGCTGTATACTGCTATACAGCCTCTCTGGGGGGTGTTCCCCCTGTAACTGGGGCTCCTATGTCAGCCCTGCACTGAGGCTGTACAGCGCTGTATATTGCTGTACGGCCTCTCTGGGGGGTGTTCGCCTGAAACTGGGGCTCCTATGTCAGTCCTGCACTGAGGCTGTACAGCGCTGTATACTGCTGTATAGCCTCTCTGGGGGGTGTTCCCCTGTAACTGGGGCTCCTATGTCAGCCCTGCACTGAGGCTGTACAGTGCTGTATACTGCTGTACGGCCTCTCTGGGGGGTGTTCCCCTGTAACTGGGGCTCCTATGTCAGACATGCACTGAGGCTGTACAGCGCTGTATACTGCTGTACAGCCTCTCTGGGGGGTGTTCCCCTGTAACTGGGGCTCCTATGTCAGCCCTGCACTGAGGCTGTACTGCGCTGTATACTGCTGTACAGCCTCTCTGGGGGGTGTTCCCCTGTAACTGGGGCTCCTATGTCAGCCCTGCACTGAGGCTGTACAGCGCTGTATACTGCTGTACGGCCTCTGCTGGGGGGTGTTCCCCTGTAACTGGGGCTCCTATGTCAGTCCTACAGTGAGGCTGTACAGTGCTGTATACTGCTGTACGGCCTCTCTGGGGGGTGTTCGCCTGAAACTGGGGCTCCTATGTCAGTCCTGCACTGAGGCTGTACAGCGCTGTATACTGCTGTACGGCCTCTCTGGGGGGTGTTCCCCCTGTAACTGGGGCTCCTATATCAGCCCTGCACTGAGGCTGCACTGCGCTGTATACTGCTGTACAGCCTCTCTGAGGGGTGTTCCCTCTGTAACTGGGGCTTCTATGTCAGTCCTGTACTGAGGCTGTGCAGCGCTGTATACTGCTGTACAGCCTCTCTGGGGGGTGTTCCCCTGTAACTGGGGCTCCTATGTCAGCCCTGCACTGAGGCTGCACTGCGCTGTATATTGCTGTACAGCCTTTCTGGGGGGTGTTCCCTCTGTAACTGGGGCTCCTATGTCAGCCCTGCACTGAGGCTGTACAGCGCTGTATACTGCTGTACAGCCTCTCTGGGGGGTGTTCCCCTGTAACTGGGGCTCCTATGTCAGCCCTGCACTGAGGCTGTACTGCGCTGTATACTGCTGTACGGCCTCTCTGGGGGGTGTTCCCCTATAACTGGGGCTCCTATGTCAGCCCTGCACTGAGGCTGCACTGCGCTGTATACTGCTGTACAGCCTCTCTGGGGGGTGTTCCCCTGTAACTGGGGCTCCTATGTCAGCCCTGCACTGAGGCTGTACTGCGCTGTATACTGCTGTACGGCCTCTCTGGGGGGTGTTCCCCTATAACTGGGGCTCCTATGTCAGTCCTGCACTGAGGCTGTACAGCGCTGTATACTGCTATACGGCCTCTCTGGGGGGTGTTCCCCTGTAACTGGGGCTCCTATGTCAGCCCTGCACTGAGGCTGTATACTGCTGTACGGCCTCTCTGGGGGGTGTTCCCCTATAACTGGGGCTCCTATGTCAGCCCTGCACTGAGGCTGCACTGCGCTGTATACTGCTGTACAGCCTCTCTGGGGGGTGTCCCCCTGTAACTGGGGCTCCTATGTCAGTCCTGCACTGAGGCTGTACAGCGCTGTATACTGCTGTACGGCCTCTCTGGGGGGTGTTCCCCTATAACTGGGGCTCCTATGTCAGCCCTGCACTGAGGCTGTACAGCGCTGTATACTGCTGTACAGCCTCTCTGGGGGGTGTTCCCTCTGTAACTGGGGCTCCTATGTCAGCCCTGCACTGAGGCTGCACTGCGCTGTATACTGCTGTAAGGCCTCTCTGGGGGGTGTTCCCTCTGTAACTGGGGCTCCTATGTCAGCCCTGCACTGAGGCTGTACTGCGCTGTATACTGCTGTACGGCCTCTCTGGGGGGTGTTCCCCTGTAACTGGGGCTCCTATGTCAGCACTGCACTGAGGCTGTACAGCGCTGTATACTGCTGTACAGCCTCTCTGGGGGGTGTTCCCTTTGTAACTGGGGCTCCTATGTCAGCCCTGCACTGAGGCTGTACTGCGCTGTATACTGCTGTACAGCCTCTCTGGGGGGTGTTCCCTCTGTAACTGGGGCTCCTATGTCAGTCCTGCACTGAGGCTGTACAGCGCTGTATACTGCTGTACGGCCTCTCTGGGGGGTGTTCCCCTGAAACTGGGGCTCCTATGTCAGTCCTGCACTGAGGCTGTACAGTGCTGTATACTGCTGTATGGCCTCTCTGGGGGGTGTTCCCCTGTAACTGGGGCTCCTATGTCAGTCCTGCACTGAGGCTGTACAGCGCTGTATACTGCTGTACGGCCTCTCTGGGGGGTGTTCCCCTGTAACTGGGGCTCCTATGTCAGCCCTGCACTGAGGCTGCACTGCGCTGTATACTGCTGTACAGCCTCTCTGGGGGGTGTTCCCCTATAACTGGGGCTCCTATGTCAGCCCTGCACTGAGGCTGCACTGCGCTGTATACTGCTGTACGGCCTCTCTGGGGGGTGTTCCCCTGTAACTGGGGCTCCTATGTCAGTCCTGTACTGAGGCTGTACAGTGCTGTATACTGCTGTACAGCCTCTCTGGGGGGTGTTCCCCTATAACTGGGGCTCCTATGTCAGCCCTGCACTGAGGCTGCACTGCGCTGTATACTGCTGTACAGCCTCTCTAGGGGGTGTTCCCCCTGTAACTGGGGCTCCTATGTCAGCCCTGCACTGAGGCTGCACTGCGCTGTATACTGCTGTACAGCCTCTCTGGGGGGTGTTCCCCCTGTAACTGGGGCTCCTATGTCAGTCCTGCACTGAGGCTTTACAGCGCTGTATACTGCTGTACGGCCTCTCTGCGGGGTGTTCCCTCTGTAACTGGGGCTCCTATGTCAGTCCTGTACTGAGGCTGTACAGTGCTGTATACTGCTGTACAGCCTCTCTAGGGGGTGTTCCCCCTGTAACTGGGGCTCCTATGTCAGCCCTGCACTGAGGCTGTACTGCGCTGTATACTGCTGTACGGCCTCTCTGGGGGGTGTTCCCCTATAACTGGGGCTCCTATGTCAGCCCTGCACTGAGGCTGCACTGCGCTGTATACTGCTGTACAGCCTCTCACGATAATGCTAAACATAGATTTTTTATAAAAAGGGAATTTAATTACGCAACTTGTAAAACATGAAAATAATAAAATTAAAAATTGTTATAAGAAAGTTACGGCCATTTCAGCTGCTCCTTCCCCTCTGAGCCCCGGCGCACGCCCCAACAGCAGCTGGCGACCAGAAATGGGGCGTTACTGGATTCCGGAGAAAACGGGGAGCACATTGTGGGGGAGCATTCTCCCGATACCCCTAGTAAAAAAGAAAGTTTAGGCCTAAAGCTCCATTTCCTTGTAAAAAAAAAAAAAATATATATATATTTTTTTTTTCACAACCAAGTGTTATAAATTCTACGAAACGCCTGTTGCGTCAAGGCGCTTACGACACCCCTTTAATTCTAAGGGATAAAATATCGATTTGTGAATAATTTCTTGCAAATTTCGTAAAATTGCTTCTAAAATTCAAATCTAGAAATTAGCGAGTTTTTCCAAATGTCTGGTAAATTTAGCTTTTTTATTGACTGAGATTTACCATTAACACGAAGGACAATGTGTCACGAATAAACGGTCTCAGAATGGCTCGGATACGTAAAGGTGGTCCAAAGTTATTTCCACGTAAAGTGACGCGGTCAGGAAGTGGTTAACAGCGCCTGAGGACGGTGGGGCGCTGGAAGGAAGCAGCCATGTTTTTCCACACCCAGGACGATCTCTTCCCTGCATCTGCTCCTAGTTGTATCTGCTGCTTCAGCACGAATTACTGCGCGAGGGACGCGAGTGTGAACGCAGCCTTACAGCCGCCAGTCAGCGAGAACATTCCCCGAGCGGCACCAGAGGCGAGGACAGACTTCAGCCTCAGGAGCAGCGCTCCCGCTGTACAGTCACGCGGTCACTGAAAAGCCTTACTGCAGCGAAGAGTTGGATTACGTAACTGAGGGCAGCGATCGGCGACGACCCCGGGACCGCGCTCACCACACGACAACCATCTCTTAGTTTAAGTTTTTTTATTTCAAAGAAAATATTTACAAAGCCAAAAAAATAAGACAAAAACCCAAAAAACACTTGCAGAATTGGAGGGATTTGTTCACGGGAGCGGCCATGTTAGATCGGGGGCCCCAGGTCGCAGCTTCCTAGGCGGGGGAGGGGCCCCAGAGGCCGTGTAAACCTCCCCGCCATCTTACATCCAAGACTTTAAAAACAATTAAAATTAAAAAACCTCCAAAGGTTAAAACAAGTTCAGTAAAATGATAAGATCAGGAGTCTCGGCAGCGTCCACGGGCTCCGGGGGGCCCCACAGGGTTTACTGGGCGCCGTCCTCTTGTTTTAAGCGTTTCTTGGCTCGGATCTCGTTCATGGCCTCCTCGATGGATCGCGTGTCCCGCTTATTGGCGACAGGAACTGAGCGGCGAGAAATCACAATTACCAAAACTTCATCCCCCCCTCAATCCTGAAACAGATCCACTGGTTA
>JAKVIS010002677.1:0-21331 GCA_033119425.1 Bufotes viridis | reverse complement strand
AGATGGCGCTCAACGCGGTCCTCTGTGCTCTTCCTTACACTACGCATGTACATGCTGAACTAGAGAATGGAGCAAAGTACTTGTAGTACCCTGCCCTTCAAAGATGACGGGCAGTACTAATGAAGAGAGAGTAGCACTAGTAATTACGCCGTCTCCTCTTCAAACAGCTGATCGGGGGATGCCAGGTATCAGACCCCTCCGATCAGATATTGATGACTTATCTGAGGATGGGTCAGTCATGTTATCTATCCACCTGCATAACCCTCTTTAATGATATGTGTGATACTATTAGAGCTGTGATTACAATTGGGCCACCATAGGGCATGTGTGCGGTGGGAGAACCAGAAAGGTTTGTAGTTTTTGTTTGTTTTGTTTTTGGATATTTTTTCCCATTTGCCACTTCTCCCCCATGCCAACAGTATAACCTGGTCATCAAGGGGAGGGTGGTCTGTGGCGCTCTGTTAAGCACACAGCAGTGACTCCTGACCAGCAACTGCTGAAGGATCTGTGATGACTTCACCGTTATATGGTCCAGTGCAGGAGGGGAGGCTCAGCAGTGGAGAGAAAAATGGTGGTGACCTTGAGAAACATTGGGAGGTTGTAGTCCTATTCTCTTATATCCCCTCTCTGAAATGTCTTGATATACCATAAAAATGATCTGTACAGGTTGAGTTGGAAGTCCTCTCCTCTAAACTACCTCTATTAAATATCCTTTGGTATCCCATAATAATGGCCTGGACATGTTGGAAAATGTAGTTCGCTTCCTCTTATACCTCCACCCTCTGTAATGTCCTCTGATATCGCATAATAACAGCCTGGACAGGTTGGGAGTTGTAGCTTTCTCCTCTTATGCCTTCTCCGTAATGTCTTCTGACACCGGTATATGTAGGTTGGGTTTTTATTCTGTGTATTGTGTTGCCATGAAGCCCTGGGTATGATGTTCTTATTTTGGGGATTATGAAAGCGCCCACCCTTACTTCGGTGCTAAGTGTTAAGCTGATTGGTGGACCAGCAGTAAGCAGGAGCTCAGGAAGTACTACTCTAGCAATCCACGCAAATACACACTACAGCAGCGTCAAGGAGGAAGCAGAAATGCTGTGATTACTGGCCCATCGAAACAGAAGTCTTCTCTCCTGTGAGCGTAGCCGCCACCTCCTTTCCCTGGACCCTGGCTAGCTTAGAAGCCTGAGCAATGCAGCAGCTAGCCACACATCCCCCACCCAATGAAGGAATGAAGGAATGAAGGCAGAAGAAGAGAACTGCAGAGCCCTCCCCGCAAGTGGTTAAGGGTTGTGGCTTAACATGAGTTGTAACTTGGCACCAATGATTTGATTATATGAGTTGATAGCTCATAAGCACAGTCACTGGTAGGAAGATTTCCTTCATTGCAGCTTACATCATGTATCTTTCTAACTGGTTAGAGAATAAAAATGTTTTTGGGAGTTCTACTTAAAGGGTATTCCCATCACATATAGAGTTGAGCGGACTCAACTGTAAGTTCGGTTCAAACCAACTTTAGGGTTTTTGTTCCCAGACCGAACCCATTTCCATTTCCGTAAAGTTCGGGCTTGGTGTTCAGCGATTTCTTGGCGCTTTTGAAAGGCAGCAGGGCAGCCAATCAACAATCGTGCTTCACTAGTCTGCCCCTAGAAGCCATCACAGCCACGCCTACTAATCGCATGGCTGTGATTGGCCAAGTGCAGCATGTGACCCAACCTCTAAATAGGCTGGAGCCATGTAGCTCTGCACGTCACTCTGCTCTTCTCAGTGTAGAATTAGGATGCTGATGCTGCTGTGAGGAAGAGATTAGGGAAGAATTCTGGTGTACTTGGTGGTGTTCAATCTTCTCAAACTACAGCGATTGTTGAGGGTGCTATGCTACATTTTGTACCCAGCCCTGAGCCCAGAGAGAGAGACGGAAAATAAAGTTTATTCCATCTGCAGTTCTGGTGGGTGTCGAGCGGCCATTTTAGCAACTGCAGTGCACTTGCAACTGCATGTGAACTGCATGTGTTCCAGAAACATCACTTTAATTCTGTTCTGGTAGGTCAGTGGAGGACAGAATTTTTGTGACCTAAAGCGATTGTTTTATCTGTCTGCAACAGGCAATTACATATCTGACAGTCCAATAAAACCATTAAATACTGCAGTTACTTTTCTCTGCTATAAAAAGCACACTTTTTTGCTAGATAGTAAATTTACGGACTATGTTGCATTTCTGACAGTCCATATAAACCGTAACATACTGCATTTACATTGGTGCTATTAAAAACACATTTTTTGAGCTAGATAGGTGACAGAGACTTAAATTTGTAAAATCGTCTATTCCACTGGTGGGTGACATTTTACTATTTTTGCCAGTATACAAACCCCTGCTCTGCATAGGTGAAAGGGAGGTAAATTTCAAAAAATCGTCTGTTACATTCTTGGGTGACATTTACCCAGTTTTGCCGTATACAAACCCCTGCTCTCGCGTAGGGTGACAGAGATGGAAATTTCTAAAAATCGTCTGTTACATTCTTTGGGTGACATTAACCCAGTTTTGCCGTATACAAACCCATGCTCTGCATAAATGACAGGAAAGTACTTTCTACAATCGGAACAATCGTTCCATTGAGGGGTGACATTTACCATTTTTGCCAGACATACAAACCACCACTCTGCATAGGTGACAGGGACGTAAATTTCTAAAAATCGTCTGTTACATAATTGGGTGACATTAAACCATTGTTGCCATTTACAAAACCCTGCTCTGCATAGGTGACAGGAGGTTAATTTCTAAAAATCATCTGTTCCATTGGTGGGTGAAATTTTACAATTTTTGCCGTGATACAAACCCTGCTCTGCATAGGTGACAGGAAGGTAAATTTCTAAAAATCATCATGTTACATTATTGGGGGACATTAACCCAGTGTTGCCATTTACAAACCCCTGCTCTGGATAGGTGACAGGGATATACATTTCTAAAGATCATCTGTTACATTATTGGGTGACATTAACCCAGTTTTGCCATATACAGACCCCTGCTCTGGCATAGGTGACAGGGATATAAACTTCTAAAAATCATCTGCTCCATTGGTGGATGACATTTTACCATTTTTGCCGTATACAAACCCCTGCTCTGCATAGGTGACAGGGAGGAAATTTCTAAAAATCGTCTGTTCCGTTGGTGGATTGCCTTTTACCATTTTTGCAGTATACAAAGCCCCTTCTCTGCATAGGTGACAGGGAGGTTAATTTCTAAAAATCGTCTATTCCATTGGTGGGTGAAATTTTACCATTTTTGCCGTATACAAACCCCTTCTCTGCATAGGTGACAGGGAGGTAAATTTCTAAAAATCGTCTATAACATTATTGGGTGACATTAAACCCAGTGTTGCCATTTACAAATGCCTGCTCTGCATAGGTGACAGGGATAAACTTCTAAAATCGTCCTGCTCCATTGGTGGATGACATTTTACCATTTTTGTCGTATACTAAACCCCTGCTCTGCATAGGTGAGAGGGAGGATAATTTCTAAAAATCACGTCTGTTCAGAGTGGTGACCTTTACCATTTTTGCCTAATACAAACCGCTCTGCATAGGTGACAGGGGAAGTAAATTTCTAAAATCGTCTGTTATATTATTGGGTGACATTAACCCAGTGTTGCCATTTACAAACCCTCTGCTCTGCATAGGTGACAGGAGGTAATTTCAAAAATCATCCATTATATTATTGGGTGACATTAACCCATTTTTACCATATACAAAACCCCTGCTCTGTATAGGTGACAGGGAGAGGTAGAGATTTCTAAAACAGTCTTTTACATTTTGGGTGACAATAGCCTATGTTTGCCATATCCCCACCCAATGAAGGAATGAAGGAATGAAGGCAGAAGAAGAGAACTGCAGAGCCCTCCCCGCAAGTGGTTAAGGGTTGTGGCTTAACATGAGTTGTAACTTGGCACCAATGATTTGATTATATGAGTTGATAGCTCATAAGCACAGTCACTGGTAGGAAGATTTCCTTCATTGCAGCTTACATCATGTATCTTTCTAACTGGTTAGAGAATAAAAATGTTTTTGGGAGTTCTACTTTAAAGGGGTATTCCCATCACATATAGAGTTGAGCGAACCCGAACTGTAAAGTTCGGGTTCAAACCGAACTTTAGGGTTTTTGGTTCCCAGACCCGAACCCATTTCCATTTCCGTAAAAGTTCGGGCTTGGTGTTCAGCGATTTCTTGGCGCTTTTTGAAAGGCAGCAGGGCAGCCAATCAACAATCGTTTCACTAGTCTGCCCTTAGAAGCCATCACAGCCACGCCTACTAATCGCATGGCTGTGATTGGCCAAGTGCAGCATGTGACCCAACCTCTAAATAGGCTGGAGCCATGTAGCTCTGCACGTCACTCTGCTCTTCTCAGTGTAGAATTAGGATGCTGATGCTGCTGTGAGGAAGAGATTAGGGAAGAATTCTGGTGTACTTGGTGGTGTTCAATCTTCAAACTACAGCGATTATTGAGGGTGCTATGCTACATTTTTGTACCCAGCCCTGAGCCCAGAGAGAGAGACGGAAAAATAAAGTTTATTCCATCTGCTAGTTCGGTGGGTGTCGGCGGCCATTTTAGCAACTGCAGTGCACTTGCAACTGCATGTGAACTGCATGTGTTCCAGAAACATTACTTTAATTCTGTTCTGGTAGGTCAGTGGAGGACAAATTTTTGTGACCTAAAGCGATTGTTTTATCTGTCTGCAACAGGCACTACATATCTGACAGTCCAATAAAACCATTAAATACTGCAGTTACTTTTCTGCTATAAAAAAGCACACTTTTTTTGCTAGATAGTAAATTTACGGACTATGTTGCATTTCTGACAGTCCATATAAACCGTAACATACTGCATTTACATTGGTGCTATTAAAAAACACATTTTTTGAGCTAGATAGGTGACAGAGACTTAAATTTGTAAAAATCGTCTATTCCACTGGTGGGTGACATTTTACTATTTTTGCCGTATACAAACCCCTGCTCTGCATAGGTGAAAGGGAGGTAAATTTCAAAAAATCGTCTGTTACATTCTTGGGTGACATTTACCCAGTTTTGCCGTATACAAACCCCTGCTCTGCGTAGGTGACAGAGATGGAAATTTCTAAAAATCGTCTGTTACATTCTTGGGTGACATTAACCCAGTTTTGCCGTATACAAACCCATGCTCTGCATAAATGACAGGAAAGTAAATTTCTACAATCGGAACAATCGTTCCATTGGAGGGTGACATTTTACCATTTTTGCCGTATACAAACCACCACTCTGCATAGGTGACAGGGACGTAAATTTCTAAAAATCGTCTGTTACATAATTGGGTGACATTAAACCATTGTTGCCATTTACAAAACCCTGCTCTGCATAGGTGACAGGGAGGTTAATTTCTAAAAATCATCTGTTCCATTGGTGGGTGAAATTTTACAATTTTTGCCGTATACAAACCCCTGCTCTGCATAGGTGACAGGAAGGTAAATTTCTAAAAATCATCTGTTACATTATTGGGGGACATTAACCCAGTGTTGCCATTTACAAACCCCTGCTCTGGATAGGTGACAGGGATATACATTTCTAAAGATCATCTGTTACATTATTGGGTGACATTAACCCAGTTTTGCCATATACAGACCCCTGCTCTGCATAGGTGACAGGGATATAAACTTCTAAAAATCATCTGCTCCATTGGTGGATGACATTTTACCATTTTTGCCGTATACAAACCCCTGCTCTGCATAGGTGACAGGGAGGAAATTTCTAAAAATCGTCTGTTCCGTTGGTGGGTTACCTTTTACCATTTTTGCCGTATACAAAGCCCCTTCTCTGCATAGGTGACAGGGAGGTTAATTTCTAAAAATCGTCTATTCCATTGGTGGGTGAAATTTTACCATTTTTGCCGTATACAAACCCCTTCTCTGCATAGGTGACAGGGAGGTAAATTTCTAAAAATCGTCTATAACATTATTGGGTGACATTAAACCCAGTGTTGCCATTTACAAATGCCTGCTCTGCATAGGTGACAGGGATGTAAACTTCTAAAAATCGTCTGCTCCATTGGTGGATGACATTTTACCATTTTTGCCGTATACAAACCCCTGCTCTGCATAGGTGAGAGGGAGGATAATTTCTAAAAATCGTCTGTTCCGTTGGTGGGTGACCTTTTACCATTTTTGCCTAATACAAACCGCCGCTCTGCATAGGTGACAGGGAAGTAAATTTCTAAAAATCGTCTGTTATATTATTGGGTGACATTAACCCAGTGTTGCCATTTACAAACCCCTGCTCTGCATAGGTGACAGGGAGGTAAATTTCAAAAAAATCATCCATTATATTATTGGGTGACATTAACCCATTTTTACCATATACAAACCCCTGCTCTGCATAGGTGACAGGGAGGTAAATTTCTAAAATCGTCTTTTACATTTTTGGGTGACAATAGCCTATGTTTGCCATATACAAACCCCTGCTCTGCATAGGTGACAGGGAGGTAAATTTCTTAAGATTGTCATTTACATTCTTGGGTGACATTAACCCATTGTTGCCATTTACAAACCCCTGCTCTGCATAGTTGACAGGGAGGTAAATTTCAAAAAATCGTCTGTTCCATTGGTGGGTGACTTTAACCCATTTTTGTTATATACAAGCACGTGCTCTGCATAGGTCACAGGGAGGTAAATTTCTAAAAATCGTCTGATACTTTATTTGGTGACATTAACCCAGTGATATCATATACAAACCCCTGCTCTGCATAGGTGACAGGGAGTTAAATTTCTAAAAATCGTCTGTTAAATTATTTGGATAAATTAACCTGTGTTGCCATATACAAACCTGTCCTCTGCATAGGTGACAGGGATATACATTTATAAAAATCATCAGTTACATTATTGGGTGACATTAACTCATTTTTGCCATATACAAACCCCTGCTCTGCATAGGTGAGAGGGAGGTAAAATTCTAAAAATCGTCTGTTCCATTGTGGATGACATTTTACTATTTTTGCTGTATACAAACTCCTGCTCTGCATAGGTGAGAGGGAGGTTAATTTCTAAAATATTCTGTTAAGTTGGTGGGTGACCTTTTAACATTATTGCCGTATACAAACCCCCGCTCTGCATAGGTGACAGGGAGGTAAATTTCTAAAAATCGTTTTTACATTCTTGGGTGACATTAGCCCAGTTTTGCCATATACAAACCCCTGCTCTGCATAGTTGACAGGGAGGTACATTTTTAAGATCGTCTTTTACATTCTTGGGTGACATTAGCCCATTTTTCCCATATACAAACCTCTGCTCTGCATAGGAGACAACGAGGTAAATTTCTTAAGATTGTCTTTTACATTCTTGGGTGACATTAACTTATTGTTGCCATTTACAAACCCCTGCTCTGCATAGGTGACAGGGAGGTAAATTTCAAAAAATCATCTGTTCCATTGGTGGGTGACTTTAACCCATTTTTGTTATATACAAGCACGTGCTCTGCATAGGTGACAGGGAGGTAAATTTCTAAAAATCGTCTGTTACTTTATTTGGTGACATTAACCAAGTGATATCATATACAAACCCCTGCTCTGCATAGGTGACAGGGAGTTAAATTTCTAAAAATCGTTTGTTAAATTATTTGGTGAGATTAACTCATTTTTGCCATATACAAACAACTGCTCTGCATAGGTGAGAGGGAGGTAAATTTCTAAAAATCGTCTGTTCCATTGCGGATGACATTTTACCATTTTTGGCGTATACAAACCCCTGCTCTGCATAGGTGAGAGGGAGGTTAATTTGTAAAAATCTTCTGTTCCATTGGTGGGTGACCTTTCACCATTATTGCCGTATACAAACAACCGCTCTGCATAGGTGACAGGGAAGTAAATTTCTAAAAATCGTCTGTTACATTATTGGGTGACTTTAACCCAGTGTTGCCATTTACAAACCCCTGCTCTGCATAGGTGACAGGGAGGTAAATTTAAAAAAAATCATCTATTACATTATTGGGTGACATTAACCCATTTTTGCCATGTACAAACCCCTTCTCTGCATAGGTGACAGGGAGGAAAATTTCTAAAAATCGTCTGTTACATTCTTGAGTGACATTTACTCAGTTTTGCTAGATACAAACCACTGCTCTGCATAGGTGACAGGGAGGTAAATTTCTAAAAATCGTCTGTTACATTATTGGGTGAGTTTAACCCATTTTTGCCATATACAAACCCGTGCTCTGCATAGGTGACAGGGAGGTAAATTTCTAAAAGACGTATGTTACATTATTTGTTTAAATTAAACAAGTTTTGCCATATACAAATCCCTGCTCTGCATAGGTTACAGGGAGGTAAATTTCAAAAAATCGTCTGTTCCATTGGTGGATGACATTTTACCATTTTTGCCGTATTCAAACCCCTGCTCTGCATAGTTGACAGGGAGGTTAATTTCTCAAGATCGTCTGTTAAATTCTTGGTTGACATTAACCCAGTTTTGCCATATACAAACCCCTGCTCTGCATAGTTGACAAGGAGTTCAATTTCTAAAAATCGTCTGTTACATTATTGGTTGACTTTAACCCATTTTGCCATATACAAACCCCTGCTCTGCATAGGTGACAGGGAGGTAAATTTCTAAAAGTCATCTGTTCCATTGGTGAGTCACATTTTACCATTTTTGCCGTATACAAACCCCTGCTCTGCATAGTTGACAAGGAGTTCAATTTCTAAAAATCGTCTGTTACATTATTGGGAGACATTAACACAGTTTTGCCGTAAACAAACCCCTGCTCTGCATAATGACAGAGACATAAATTTGTGAAAACGGTCTGTTCCATTGGTGGGTAACACTTTAAAATTTTTGCCATATACAAACCCCTGCTCTGCATAGGTGAAAGGGATGTAAATTTCTAAAAATCGCCTGTTACATTGGTGGGAGACATTTTACCATTTTTGCCATATACAAACCCCTGCTCTGCATAGGTGACAGGGAGGTAAATTTCTAAAAGTCATCTGTTCCATTGGTGAGTCACATTTTACCATTTTTGCCGTATACAAACGCCTGCTCTGCATCAGTGACAGAGACATAAATTTGTGAAAACGGTCTGTTCCATTGGTGGGTAACATTTTAAAATTTTTGCCGTATACAAACCCCTGCTCTGCGTAGGTGAAAGGGAGGTAAATTTCTAAAAATCGCCTGTTACATTGGTGGGTGACATTTTACAATTTTTGCCGTTTTAAAACCCCTTCTCTGCTTAGGTGACAGGAAGGTAAAATTCTAAAAATCATCTGTTCCATTGGTGGGTGACATTTTTCCATTTTTGACGTATACAAACCCTTGCTCTGCATAGGTGAAGGAAAGGTAAATTTCTAAAAATCGTCTGTTACATTATTGGGTGACATTAACACAGTTTTGCCGTAAACAAACCCCTGCTCTGCATAATGACAGAGACATAAATTTGTGAAAACGGTCTGTTCCATTGGTGGGTAACATTTAAAAATTTTTGCCATATACAAACACCTGCTCTGCATAGGTGAAAGGGATGTAAATTTCTAAAAATCGCCTGTTACATTGGTGGGTGACATTTTACCATTTTTGACATATACAAACCCCTGCTCTGCATAGGTGACAGGGAGTTAAATTTCTAAAAATCGTGTGTTCCATTGGTGGGTGACATTTTACAATTTTTGCCGTTTAAAAACCCCTTCTCTGCTTAGGTGACAGGAAGGTGAATTTCTAAAAATCATCTGTTCCATTGGTGGGTGACATTTTACCATTTTTGGCGTATACAAACTCTTGCTCTGCATAGGTGACAAAGAGGTAATTTCTAAATATTGTCTGTTACATTATTGGGTGAAATTAAACCAGTTTTGCCATATACAATCCCCTGTTCTGCATAGGTGACAGGTACGTAAATTTGTAAAAATCGTCTGTTCCATTGCTGGGCAACTTTTTACCATTTTTGCCGTGTACAAACCCCTGTTCTGCATAGGTGACATGAAGGTAAATTTCTAAAAATTGTCAGTTACATTATTGAGTGAAATTAAGCCAGTTTTACCATATATAAACCCCTGCTCTGCATAGTGACATGGACATAAATTTGTGAAAATCGTCTGTTCCATTGGTGGGTAACCTTTACTATTTTTGCCGTATACAAACCAATGCTCTGCATAGGTGACAGGGAGGTAAATTTCTAAAAATCGTCTGTTCCATTGATGGGTGACATTACCATTTTTGCTGAATAAAAACCCCTGCCTTGCATAGGTGACAGGGAGGTAAATTTATAAAAATAGTCAGTTACATTATTGGGTGAAATTAAGCCAGTTTTGCCATTTATAAACCCCTGATCTGCATAGTGACATGGACATAAATTTGTGAAAATGGTCTGTTCCATTGGTGAGTAACATTTTACGATTTTTGCCATATACAAACCCCTGCTCTGCATAGGAGACGGGGAGGTAAATTTCTAAAAATCGTCTGTTACATTGAGGGGTGACATTTTACCATTTTTGGCGTATACAAACTCTTGCTCTGCATAGGTGACAGGAGGTAAATTTCTAAAAGTCAACTGTTCCATTGGTGGGTGACATTTTACCATTTTTGCCGTATACAAACTCTTGCTCTGCATAGGTGACAGGGAGGTAAATTTCTAAAAATTGTCTTTTACATTCTTGGGTGACATTAACAAAGTTTTGCCATATACAAACTCCTGCTCTGCATAGGTGACAGAGAGGTAAATTTCTAAAAATCGTCTTTTACATTCTTGGGTGACATTATCCCATTTTGCCATATACAAACCCCTACTCTGCATAGGTGACAGGGAGGTAAATTTCTAAAAATTGTCTGTTTCATTGGTGGGTGACGTTTACCATTTTTGCCATATACAAACCCCTGCTCTGCATAGGTGACAGGGAGTTAAATTTCTAAAAATCGCGTGTTCCATTGGTGGGTGACATTTTACCATTTTTACCATGTACAAACCCCTGCTCTGCATAGGTGACAGGGAGGATAATTTCTAAAAATCGTCTGTTCCATTGGTGGGTGAAATTTTACCATTTTTGCCATTTACAAACCACTTCTCTGCATAGGTGACAGGGAGGTAAATTTCTAAAAATCCTCTGTTAAATTTTTGGGTGACAATAACCCAGTTTTGCCATATACAAACCACTGCTCTGCATACGTCACAGGGATATACATTTCTAAAAATCATCTGTTACATTATTGGGTGACATTAACCCAGTTTTGCCGTATACAAACCTCTGCTCTGCATAGGTGATAGGAAGTTAATTTCTAAAACTCGTCTGTTCTATTGGTGGGTGACCTTTACAATTTTTGCTGTATACAAAACCCCGCTCTGCATAGGTGACAGGGAGGTAAATTTCAAAAAATCGCCTGTTCCATTTGTGTATAACATTTTACCATTTTTGCCGTATACAAACCCCTGCTCTGCATAGGTGACAGGGAAGTAAATTTCTAAAAACCGTCTGTTACAATATTGGGTGTCATTAACCCAGTGTTGCCATTTACAAACCCCTGCTCTGCATAGGTGACAGGGAGGTAAATTTAAAAAATTATCAATTATATCATTGGGTGACATTAACCCATTTTTGCAATTTACAAACCCCTGCTCTGCATGGGTGACAGGTAGGTAAATTTCTAAAAATCGTCTTTTACATTCTTGGGTGACATTATCCCATGTTTGCCATATACAAACCCCTACTCTGCATAGGTGACAGGGAGGTAAATTTCAAAAAATACTCTGTTTCATTGGTGGGTGACTTTTACCATTTTTGCCATATACAAACCCCTGCTCTGCATAGGTGACAGAGAGGTAAATGTCTAAAAATCGTCTGTGGATGACATTTTACCATTTTTGCCGTATACAAACCCCTGCTCTGCATAGGTGACAGGGAAGTTAATTTCTAAAAATCGTCTGTTCTGTTGGTGGGTGACCTTTTACAATTTTGCCAGTATACAAAACCACGCTCTGCATAGGTGACAGGGAAGTAAATGTCTAAAAATCGTCTGTTCCTTTGGTGTATAATATTTTACCATTTTTGCCGTATACAAACCCCTGCTCTGCATAGTTGACCGGGAGGTTAATTTCTAAAAATCGTCTGTTCCGTTAGTGGTTGAACTTTTCCCATTTTTGCCGTATACAAACACCCGCTCTGCATAGGTGACAGGGAGTTAAATTTCTAAAAATCGTGTGTTCCATTGGGGAGTGACATTTTACCATTTTTGCAATTTCCAAACCCTGCTCTGCATGGGTGACAGGTAGGTAAATTTCTAAAAATCGTCTTTTACATTCTTGGGTGACATTATCCCATGTTTGCCATACACAAACCCCTACTCTGCATAGGTGACAGGGAGGTAAATTTCAAAAAATAGTCTGTTTCATTGAAGGGTGACATTTTACCATTTTTGCCATATACAAACCCCTGCTCTGCATAGGTGACAGGGAGTTAAATTTCTAAAAATCGTGTGTTCCATTGGTGAGTGACATTTTACCATTTTTACCATATACAAACCCCTGCTCTGCATAGGTGACAGGGAGGTAAATTTCTAAAAATCCTGTGTTAAATTTTTGGGTGACATTAACCCAATTTTGCCATATACAAACCACTGCTCTGCATACGTCACAGGGATATACATTTCTAAAAATCATCTGTTACATTATTGAGTGACACTAACCCAGTTTTGCCATATACAAACCCCTGCTCTGCATAGGTGACAGGGAGGTAAATTTCAAAAAATCGTCTATTCCATTGGTGGATGACATTTTACCATTTTTGCCGTATACAAACCCCTGCTCTGCATAGGTGACAGGGAAGTGAATTTCTAAAACTCGTCTGTTCTGTTTTTGGGTGACCTTTTACAATTTTTGCTGTATTCAAAACCCCGCTCTGCATAGGTGACAGGGAAGTAAATTTCTAAAAATCGTCTCTTACATTATTGTGTGACATTAACTCGGTGTTGCCATTTACAAACCCCTGCACTTCATAGGTGACAGGGATTTAAATTTCAAAATATCATCTATTACATTATTGGGTGACATTAACACAGTTTTGCCGTATACAAACCCCTGCTCTGCATAAGTGAAAGGGAGGTAAATTTCTAAAAATCGCCTGTTACATTGGTGGGTGACATTTTACCATTTTTGCCGTTTACAAACCCCTTCTCTGCATAGGTGACAGGGAGGTAAATTTCAAAAATTATCTATTATATCATTGGGTGACATTAACCCATTTTTGCAATTTACAAACCCCTGCTCTGCATAGGTGACAGGGAGGATAATTTCTAAAAATCATCTGTTACATTATTGAGTGACATTAACCCAGTTTTGCCATATACAAACCCCTGCTCTGCATAGGTGACAGGGAGGTAAATTTCTAAAAATCGTATATTCCATTGGTGGATGACATTTTACCATTTTTGCCATATACAAACCCCTGCTCTGCATAGGTGACAGGGAAGTTGATTTCCAAAAATCGTATGTTCTGTTGGTAGGTGACCTTTTACAATTTTTGCTGTATACAAAACCCCGCTCTGCATAGGTGACAGGGAAGTAAATTTCTAAAAATCGTCTCTTACATTATTGTGTGACATTAACTCGGTGTTGCCATTTACAAACCCCTGCACTTCATAGGTGACAGGGAGGTAAATTTCAAAATATCATCTATTACATTATTGGGTGACATTAACACAGTTTTGCCGTATACAAACCCCTGCTCTGCATAAGTGACAGAGACATAAATTTGTGAAAACGGTCTGTTCCATTGGTGGGTAACATTTTAAAATTTTTGCCGTATACAAACCCCTGCTCTGCATAGGTGAAAGGGAGGTAAATTTCTAAAAATCGCCTGTTACATTGGTGGGTGACATTTTACAATTTTTGCCGTTTAAAAACCCCTTCTCTGCTTAGGTGACAGGAAGGTAAATTTCTAAAAATCATCTGTTCCATTGGTGGGTGACATTTACCATTTTTGGCGTATACAAACTCTTGCTCTGCATAGGTGACAAAAAGGTAATTTCTAAATATTGTCTGTTACATTATTGGGTGACATTAAACCAGTTTTGCCATATACAATCCCCTGTTCTGCATAGGTGACATGTACGTAAATTTGTAAAAATCGTCTGTTCCATTGCTGGGCAACTTTTTACCATTTTTGCCGTATACAAACTCTTGCTCTGCATAGGTGACAGGGAGGTAAATTTCTAAAAATTGTCTTTTACATTCTTGGGTGACATTATCCCATTTTTGCCATATACAAACCCCTACTCTGCATAGGTGACAGGGAGGTAAATTTCTAAATATTGTCTTTTTCATTGGTGGGTGACATTTTACCATTTTTGCCATATACAAACCCCTGCTCTGCATAGGTGACAGGGAGGTAAATTTCTAAAAATCGTCTTTTACATTCTTGGGTGACATTATCCCATTTTTGCCAAATACAAACCCCTACTCTGCATAAGTGACAGAGACATAAATTTGTGAAAACGGTCTGTTCCATTGGTGGGTAACATTTTAAAATTTTTGCCGTATACAAACCCCTGCTCTGCATAGGTGAAAGGGAGGTAAATTTCTAAAATCGCCTGTTACATTGGTGGGTGACATTTTACAATTTTGCCGTTTAAAAACCCCTTCTCTGCTTAGGTGACAGGAAGGTAAATTTCTAAAAATCATCTGTTCCATTGGTGGGTGACATTTACCATTTTTGGCGTATACAAACTCTTGCTCTGCATAGGTGACAAAGAGGTAATTTCTAAATATTGTCTGTTACATTATTGGGTGACATTAAACCAGTTTTGCCATATACAATCCCCTGTTCTGCATAGGTGACATGTACGTAAATTTGTAAAAATCGTCTGTTCCATTGCTGGGCAACTTTTACCATTTTGCCGTATACAAACTCTTGCTCTGCATAGGTGACAGGAAGGAAAATTTCTAAAAATTGTCTTTTACATTCTTGGGTGACATTATCCCATTTTTGCCATATACAAACCCCTACTCTGCATAGGTGACAGGAGGTAAATTTCTAAATATTGTCTGTTTCATTGGTGGGTGACATTTTACCATTTTTGCCATATACAAACCCCTGCTCTGCATAGGTGACAGGGAGGTAAATTTCTAAAAATCGTCTTTTACATTCTTGGGTGACATTATCCCATTTTTGCCAAATACAAACCCCTACTCTGCATAGGTGACAGGGAGGTAAATTTCTAAAAATTGTCTTTTTCATTGGTGGGTGACGTTTTACCATTTTTGCCATATACAAACCCCTGCTCTGCATAGGTGACAGGGAGTTAAATTTCTAAAAATCGCGTGTTCCATTGGTGGGTGACATTTTACCATTTTTACCATGTACAAACCCCTGCTCTGCATAGGTGACAGGGAGGATAATTTCTAAAAATCGTCTGTTCCATTGGTGGGTGAAATTTTACCATTTTTGCCATTTACAAACCCCTCTCTGCATAGGTGACAGGGAGGTAAATTTCTAAAAATCCTCTGTTAAATTTTTGGGTGACAATAACCCAGTTTTGCCATATACAAACCAATGCTCTGCATACGTCACAGGGATATACATTTCTAAAAATCATCTGTTACATTATTGGGTGACATTAACCCAGTTTTGCCATATACAAACCCCTTCTCTGCATAGGTGACAGAGAGGTAAATGTCTAAAAATCTTCTGTTCCATTGGTGGGTGACATTTTACCATTTTTGCCGTATACAAACCTCTGCTCTGCATAGGTGATAGGGAAGTTAATTTCTAAAACTCGTCTGTTCTGTTGGTGGGTGACCTTTTACAATTTTTGCTGTATACAAAACCCCGCTCTGCATAGGTGACAGGGAGGTAAATTTCTAAAAATCGTCTGTTCCATTTGTGTATAACATTTTACCATTTTTGCCGTATACAAACCCCTGCTCTGCATAGGTCACATGGATGTAAATTTCTAAAAACCGTCTGTTACAATATTGGGTGTCATTAACCCAGTGTTGCCATTTACAAACCCCTGCTCTGCATAGGTGACAGGGAGGTAAATTTAAAAAATTATCAATTATATCATTGGGTGACATTAACCCATTTTTGCAATTTACAAACCCCTGCTCTGCATAGGTGACAGGGAAGTAAATTTCTAAAAATCGTCTCTTACATTATTGTGTGACATTAACTCGGTGTTGCCATTTACAAACCCCTGCACTTCATAGGTGACAGGGAGGTAAATTTCAAAATATCATCTATTACATTATTGGGTGATATTAACACAGTTTTGCCGTATACAAACCCCTGCTCTGCATAAGTGACAGAGACATAAATTTGTGAAAACGGTCTGTTCCATTGGTGGGTAACATTTTAAAATTTTTGCCGTATACAAACCCCTGCTCTGCATAGGTGAAAGGGAGGTAAATTTCTAATAATCGCCTGTTACATTGGTGGGTGACATTTTACAATTTTTGCCGTTTAAAAACCCCTTCTCTGCTTAGGTGACAGGAAGGTAAATTTCTAAAAATCATCTGTTCCATTGGTGGGTGACATTTACCATTTTTGGCGTATACAAACTCTTGCTCTGCATAGGTGACAAAAAGGTAATTTCTAAATATTGTCTGTTACATTATTGGGTGACATTAAACCAGTTTTGCCATATACAATCCCCTGTTCTGCATAGGTGACATGTACGTAAATTTGTAAAAATCGTCTGTTCCATTGCTGGGCAACTTTTTACCATTTTTGCCATTTACAAACCCCTGCTCTGCATAGGTGACAGGGAGGTAAATTTCAAAAATTATCAATTATATCATTGGGTGACATTAACCCATTTTTGCAATTTACAAACCCCTGCTCTGCATAGGTGACAGGGAGGTAAATTTCTAAAAATCGTCTGTTACATTCTTGGGTGACATTATCCCATGTTTGCCATATACAAACCCCTACTCTGCATAGGTGACAGGGAGGTAAATTTAAAAAAATACTCTGTTTCATTGGTGGGTGACTTTTACCATTTTTGCCATATACAAACCCCTGCTCTGCATAGGTGATAGGGAGGTAAATTTCAAAAAATAGTCTGTTTCATTGAAGGGTGACATTTTACCATTTTTACCATATACAAATCCTTGCTCTGCATAGGTGACAGGGAGGTAAATTTCTAAAAATTGTCTTTTACATTCTTGGGTGACATTAACAAAGTTTTGCCATATACAAACTTCTGCTCTGCATAGGTGACAGGGAGGAAAATTTCTAAAAATCGTCTTTTACATTCTTTGGTGACATTATCCCATTTTTGCCATATACAAACCCCTACTCTGCATAGGTGACAGGGAGTTAAATTTCTAAAAATTGTCTGTTTCATTGGTGGGTGACATATTACCATTTTTACCATATACAAACCCCTGCTCTGTATAGGTGACAGGGAGTTAAATTTCTAAAAATTGTCTGTTTCATTGGTGGGTGACATATTACCATTTTTACCATGTACAAACCCCTGCTCTGCATAGGTGACGGAGGATAATTTCTAAAAATCGTCTGTTCCATTGGTGTGTGAAATTTTACCATTTTTGCCATTTACAAGCCCCTTCTCTGCATAGGTGACAGGGAGGTAAATTTCAAAAAATAGTCTGTTTCATTGAAGGGTGACATTTTACCATTTTTACCATATACAAATCCTTGCTCTGCATAGGTGACAGGGAGGTAAATTTCTAAAAATTGTCTTTTACATTCTTGGGTGACATTAACAAAGTTTTGCCATATACAAACTTCTGCTCTGCATAGGTGACAGGGAGGAAAATTTCTAAAAATCGTCTTTTACATTCTTTGGTGACATTATCCCATTTTTGCCATATACAAACCCCTACTCTGCATAGGTGACAGGGAGTTAAATTTCTAAAAATTGTCTGTTTCATTGGTGGGTGACATATTACCATTTTTGCCATATACAAACCCCTGCTCTGTATAGGTGACAGGGAGTTAAATTTCTAAAAATTGTCTGTTTCATTGGTGGGTGACATATTACCATTTTTACCATGTACAAACCCCTGCTCTGCATAGGTGACGGAGGATAATTTCTAAAAATCGTCTGTTCCATTGGTGTGTGAAATTTTACCATTTTTGCCATTTACAAGCCCCTTCTCTGCATAGGTGACAGGGAGGTAAATTTCTAAAAATCCTCTGTTACATTATTGGGTGACATTAACCCAGTTTTGCCATATACAAACCCCTGCTCTGCATAGGTGACAGAGAGGTAAATGTCTAAAAATCGTCTGTGGATGACATTTTACCATTTTTGACGTATACAAACCCCTGCTCTGCATAGGTGACAAGTGAAGTTAATTTCTAAAAATCGTCTGTTCTGTTGGTGGGTGACCTTTTACAATTTTTGCGGTATACAAAACCACGCTCTGCATAGGTGACAGGGAGGTAAATGTCTAAAAATTGTCTGTTCCTTTGGTGTATAATATTTTACCATTTTTGCCGTATACAAACCCCTGCTCTGCATAGTTGACCGGGAGGTTGATTTCTAAAAATCGTCTGTTCCGTTAGTGGGTGAACTTTTACCATTTTTGCCGTATACAAACACCCGCTCTGCATAGGTGAGAGGGAAGTAAATTTCTAAAAATCGTCTGTTACAATATTGGGTGTCATTAACCCAGTGATGCCATTTACAAACCCCTGCTCTACCTAGGTGACAGGGAGGTAAATTTCAAAAAATAGTCTGTTTCATTGAAGGGTGACATTTTACCATTTTTGCCATATACAAACCCCTGCTCTGCATAGGTGACAGGGAGGATAATTTCTAAAAATCGTGTGTTCCATTGGTGGGTGACATTTTACCATTTTTACCATATACAAACCCCTGCTCTGCATAGGTGACAGGGAGGATAATTTCTAAAAATCGTCTGTTCCATTGGTTGGTGACATTTTACCATTTTTGCCGTTTACAAACCCCTTCTCTGCATAGGTGACAGGGAGGTAAATTTAAAAAAATACTCTGTTTCATTGAAGGGTGACATTTTACCATTTTTGCCATATACAAACCCCTGCTCTGCATAGGAGAAAGGGAGGTAATTTTCTAAAAATCGTCTGTTACAATGGGGGGTGACAGTTACCATTTTTGCCGTATAAAAACCCCTGTCTCTGCATAGGTGACAGGGAGGTAAATTTATAAAAGTCAACTGTTCCATTGGTGGGTGACATTTTACCATTTTTGCCGTATACAAACCCTTGCTCTGCATAGGTGACAGGGAGGTAAATTTATAAAAATTGTCTTTTACATTCTTGGGTGACATTAACAAAGTTTTGCCATATACAAACTTCTGCTCTGCATAGGTGACAGGGAGGTAAATTTCTAAAAATCGTCTTTTACATTCTTGGGTGACATTATCCCATTTTTGCCATATACAAACCCCTACTCTGCATAGGTGACAGGGAGGTAAATTTCTAAAAATTGTCTGTTTCATTGGTGGGTGACATTTTAGCATTTTTGCCATATACAAACCCCTGCTCTGTATAGGTGACAGGGAGTTAAATTTCTAAAAATCGTGTGTTCCATTGGTGGGTGACATTTTACCATTTTTACCATGTACAAACCCCTGCTCTGCATAGGTGACAGGGAGTATAATTTCTAAAAATCGTCTGTTCCATTGGTGGGTGAAATTTTACCATTTTTGCCATTTACAAACCCCTTCTCTGCATAGGTGACAGGGAGGTAAATTTCTAAAAATCCTCTTTTACATTATTGGGTGACATTAACCCAGTTTTGCCATATACAATCCCCTGCTCTGCATAGGTGACAGAGGAGTAAATGTCTAAAAATCGTCTGTGGATGACATTTTACCATTTTTGCCGTATATAAACCCCTGCTCTGCATAGGTGACAGGGAAGTTAATTTCTAAAAATCGTCTGTTCTGTTGGTGGGTGACCTTTTACAATTTTTGCGGTATACAAAACCACGCTCTGCATAGGTGACAGGGAGGTAAATGTCTAAAAATCGTCTGTTCCATTGGTGTATAACATTTTACCATTTTTGCCGTATACAAACCCCTGCTCTGCATAGTTGACCGGGAGGTTAATTTCAAAAATTATCTATTATATCATTTGGTGACATTAACCCATTTTTGCAATTTACAAACCCCTGCTCTGCATGGGTGACAGGTAGGTACATTTCTAAAAATCGTCTTTTACATTCTTTGGTGACATTATCCCATGTTTGCCATATACAAACCCCTACTCTGCATAGGTGACAGGGAGGATAATTTCTAAAAATCGTGTGTTCCATTGGTGGGTGACATTTTACCATTTTTACCATATACAAACCCCTGCTCATATTAGGTGACAAGGAGGATAATTTCTAAAAATCGTCTGTTCCATTGTTGGGTGACATTTTACCATTTTTGCCGTTTACAAACCCCTTCTCTGCGTAGGTGACAGGGAGGTAAATTTCAAAAATTAGTCTGTTTCATTGAAGGGTGACATTTTACCAATTTTGCCATATACAAACCCCTGCTCTGCATAGGTGACAGGGAGTTAAATTTCTAAAAATCGTGTGTTCCATTGGTGGGTGACATTTTGCCATTTTTATCATATACAAACCCCTGCTCTGCATAGAGGACAGGGAGGATAATTTCTAAAAATCGTCTGTTCCATTGGTGGGTGAAATTTTACCATTTTTGCCGTTTACAAACCCCTTCTCTGCATAATTGACAGAGAGGTAAATTTCTAAAAATCCTGTGTTAAATTTTTGGGTGACATTAACCAAGTTTTGCCATATACAAACCACTGCTCTGCATACGTCACAGGGATATACATTTCTAAAAATCATCTGTTAGATTATTGAGTGACATTAACCCAGTTTTGCCATATACAAACCCCTGCTCTGCATAGGTGACAGGGAGGTAAATTTCTAAAAATCGTATATTCCATTGGTGGATGACATTTTACCATTTTTGCCGTATACAAACCCCTGCTCTGCATAGGTGACAGGGAAGTTGATTTCTAAAAATCGTATGTTCTGTTGGTAGGTGACCTTTTACAATTTTTGCTGTATACAAAACCCCGCTCTGCATAGGTGACAGGGAAGTAAATTTCTAAAAATCGTCTCTTACATTATTGTGTGACATTAACTCGGTATTGCCATTTACAAACCCCTGCACTTCATAGGTGACAGGGAGGTAAATTTCAAAATATCATCTATTACATTATTGGGTGACATTAACACAGTTTTGCCGTATACAAACAAATGCTCTGCATAAGTGACAGAGACAAAAATTTGTGAAAACTGTCTGTTCCATTGGTGGGTAACATTTTAAAATTTTTGCCGTATACAAACCCCTGCTCTGCATAGGT